>JAZKJV010004543.1:0-210055 GCA_037367405.1 Ottelia alismoides | reverse complement strand
TTAATTATTCAAATTATTCCCCTATTCCCCCTTACATGCATCCATAAAATCATTAAAAAGTTGGGCATTTTCACAGATATATCACTCATTGTGGATCAAATGGCGATTTTTATTTCATTTTTTGATGAACTTTCATGAATCAATTAGTCAAAAATTTATCTTAAACAAACAAATGCTGAAGGTTGGAGATGGAGGAGGGGGAAGGCTGGGGATGGAGAGGTTGCCGACCTGGGAGGAGGAGGGAGGCTGGGGCGGAGGAGGTCGTCGGCTGGGGTTGGAGGAAGGACGGAGCGGAGGAGGGGGGAGGCTGTAAGCTGGGGGCAGAGAGGTCGTCGGTGGGGATGGAGCGACGCGGGGTATGGGGAGGCCCAAGGGGGCAGCACAAGGCAGGGGGAGTGGGAGCAGGGGCAGCGTGGTGCAAGGCAGGGGGAGGGGCGGCACAGGGCATGGAGAGCAGGGGGCGGTACGGGGAAGGGGGGAGGGGAGCAGGGGCGGCGCGGCGCAGGGGGAGGGGAGCAGGGGCGGCGCGGCGCAGGGGGAGGGGGAGCAGGGAGGCGCGGCGCAGGGGGAGGGGGAGCAGGGGCGACGCGACGCAGGGGGAGGGGGAGCAGGGGCGGCACCGCGTAGGGGAGGGGGAGCAGGGGCAGCGCGATGCAGGGGGAGGGGGAGGCCTAGGGGGCGGCACGGGGCAGGGGGAGGGGGAGAAGGGGCGGCGTGGTGCAGGGGGAGGCCCAGGGGGCAGCACGGGGGGTGCGTGTTGGCTCGGGGGAGGCAGGGGGTGGGGGGAGCTCGAAGCAGGGGGCAGGGGGAGGTCGGGGCGGAGGGCGCGGGGGCGGCAGAAGGGAAGAGCTCTGGGAAGGTGGACGGGCACGAGGGCGGCAGAAGGGAGGAGCTCTGGGAAGGTGGAGGAAGAGAAGGGAGGAAGAGGAAGAAGATGAGAGAGGAGGAAGAGGATGGGGAAGGAGGAAGGAGGAAGATGAGAAAATGACCTTTTTCAACATTTACTTTTAATATAGTTCCCATTATGTCCTAAAGTTAACGTCTGTTTACATTGGGAATGAATGGCAACTAACCGGAGGGGCACAACCGATAAAAACCCTATATATATATATATGTATATATGTATATATATATATATGAATGATCCTATGAGAGCAAAAAGTTGTGAGAGCATGAGATGGATGATTCTAGACTACATGATTCACCCAGGAGAAAGAGAAGAGCGGGAGAGAGAAAGTGAATCATGTGGTCCATAATCATTCCTCTCATGCACTCACAATTTTTTGCTCTCATGGGACCACTCCTATATATATATATATATATATATATTGAGGCTACCCAAGGGCAGCCAATGGTCTACCCCATCCCATTTTCCTACTAATTTTTATATTTTTTTGAAAAATTCCATCATTTGTTTTCATCAATACATCATTCTAATATGTCATTCTAATTTCGTTGGAATCAGATACTCTTATACCTTCCATCTAGAACATGTAAATTTAACTTTCTTATAATTGTTATAATCGACCGATTTAGGTGGACGACATATGAGCGGAATGACAAATTGGAGGGATATAGTGATGAAAATATATGGTAGGATTTAAAAAAATAGTTGAAAAATGGGGTTGGGGCATCCCCAATTTTCTCATATATATATATAGAGAGAGAGAGATGAGTGATCCTATGAGAGCAAAAATTGTGAGAGCATGAGAGGGCACATGATTCTGTTTTCTCTCTCCTAGTCTTCTCTATCCTGAGTGAATCATGTGGTTCAGAATCATCTCTCTCATGCTCTCGCAACTTTTTGCTCTCATAGGATCACTCCTCAAATATGTATTATATATATATATATATATGAGAAACTTCCATTAAGGTGTCTCTTTCCTAAATGCGTGGAAAACCACGCTAATTTAGGTATTTTCTATTTATTTTGTGATTTCTAACTCATGAATTTTATAATAAATGTCAAATATCAAGAAAATTATGAAAATATTATTATATTGAAAAAATTGTTAGTTACAATATGGATGTTATATTTTACAAAATAGTATGATCATCATTATTTTAAAATATATAGTTTATATTTTACAAATTTATAACATAATTTACAAGTTCGACAGTGGCTTTTTAAATTTGAAGAAAGGCCCACCTCATTGGAAGGACCTCTCTCTCTCCCTCTCTCTCTCTCTCTCTATATATATATATAGTGAAAAGGGATCCTACACTCATGTCTAGGTAATTTTCCTACTTCCGCCTTTCCTCTCTCTATTTTTTTTTGATTTTTTTAGTTGAACCCTTGAGGATTTAGAACACAATATATCATTGTGACATCTTTCAAATTTCAACTTATTTCGAGACTTCTAACTTATCCATCAAGATAGTTAATTTTTAACGGTCTTAGATTTGCTGAAATCGACCTGTTCTAGACCAAGTAATTTTAACGGTCTGAATTTTGCTGTAATTGACCTGTTCTAGATGGAGGGCTTAGGAGTCTCTGTTTCTCACGAAATTTGAATGGCATGTATGAAAGATATATAGATGAATATACATGAAAAATTTTTCAAAAAAAATAAAAAATAGGGGAAACTGTTCCATGTAACAACCAACTTGACTTTTACACAGACCAACCTCCCCGACCTCATATATATATATAGAGAGAGAGAGAGAGAGCGGGGGGAGGGGGGGATGATCTTGTGAGAGTCAAAAACTGTATGAACATGATAGCATTGATTATGAACACTAGATTTTGCTCTTTTCCCTCCTCCCGCTCTAGTGGTCCAGAACAAGTGCTCTCATACTCTCACAGTTTTTGGCTATCATAAGATCAACCCTTATATATAGGATATCTTTCAATTGGGATATGGTCCGTCCATCCATAAGGAAGGCTAACTATATTACTTCTTGTATTTCAATTGGGACATGGTCCCTCTAACATGTCTTCAAATTTCGTTAGAAATAGAGACTCCTAAGGGTCAATTTCAGCAATTCTGAGACCGTTAAAATTTGACAGTCTTGATGGAGGGGTAGAAGTCTCAAATTAAATCGAAAATAACATCATGTGACATATTATGATCTAAATTCCAATAGGTTTCATTTCAGAAAAATAAAAAAATATATGGGAAAATGGGTGGAAGAAAGTAAGTTAGCTACACCCAGAGAACACTCCTTTTTCCCTATATATATTGTATGTGCTCGTGGATACATACAACATTGTGTGCCCACTAAGTTCTATATTCCCAAATACTAAAGTGTATTAATCCAATATTAATAAACAATCAACGGCTTTGATGGAATGAATCCTGTATCACTTGATGGATGGGTTATATAACTCAACATGACCTGAAGTTTTCAAAGAATATGTACTTTATTGTAGGAACTGAGATCAATGGATTTGATTTGTAGCTTAATAAAATATTTAGTTCATAGATGTGGGAACATACACTTGTGTGTACTCATTGATGAATATCCAAAATAAAATAATAATTAGAAAAAGAAAAATAAAAAAGAAGGATGTAGATATGTAATATATACAAACTGATCCTAACCCCGAAACCATGCCAATAATTAAACTTGGTCAATAAAATAAATAAATAAGGGGAGATAAGGATTCTAATTTATTAAAATATCAGAAAATCTATACCATAAAATGTACACTTACACATTTTTCAAATTATAAATATTTCATTTATTTTATTTATCATCAAGATCATCTCAAACTAAAATTTCTACATTAAAAGTTGTTCATAATAATATATATTAATATATAAAATATCAAAAAATATTTATTATATAAATAAAATATTATAGTCAACCAAAAAAGACATAAAAGATGACTTCCAAGGTTCATAACTAATTACAGAAATCTCAAAATTGACCAAACTCACTTTTAATCTTTGTTTTATAACTAATACTATTTACTAAAAATATCAAAAATATTAGAATAAAACGGATGAGTGTTGATGTTTGGGCCCTTTTGTCTATATGTACTATATGTATAACTTCCTGATTTTTTAATAAATTATTCTTAACTCCATTTAACTTAATTCTTTTCTAATGTGTTTCTAAAAATCAGTAGAAAAATATAAAAATATTATTTATTAAAAATGCCAATAAATCCTGAAGCCACTAAGTCGTAACCCTAATTTTTCGACCTTATAACTCGATCATATGGACTTCGAATTGGGCGTTGTCACTTTCAAAGTTCATTTATATAGAATTATCTACCAAATGAAATTAATTTCTCTAAAACCGAAGTTAATATGCAAAAAGTAGATTTTGAGACCTTGTCGATATAAAATGTACGAAGTATCTTAATTTTATCTTATTTAATGTCATTTCTTATTTTTTATATACTTTATTATTAAAATAAATGAATAAAAATTAATTTTTTCATTTAATTATTTATTTAATTATTATTATATTTACTTATTAATTTAATTAATTATTTAATTATATATTAAATATTTTACATTTACGTAATTATTTATTTAATATTTTTATTTAATTATTTAGTTATTTATTTAATTATTTCTTACTCTTTAATCAATTTATTTAATTATTAAGCCAATCAGAAGGTAGGACACAGATCAAACATGTCTGCAATCCTGGCCCAACAGTTCTCATCAATCAGAAGATAAGACACAAGTCAGGAATGTCAGCAATCCTGACCCAACAGCTCTCATCCAATCAGAAGCTTAGACACATATCGGTTACATCAGCAACCCAATAAGTGGTTAAGATTCAAGTCATATCAACAGAACTCAACACCTAATACCGGTGATGGATTTGTGTAAATGTCAATCATGACCAGCAGTCATGATAACAAACAGATAAATCTAAGAAACAACTAGAGAAAACACAATCTCTTCTCTGCTAGCAATGCCTCATGTCCATCTAACCATACAGAAAAACCCAGTGGAACAATATCATTCAATAACAATAGCCTAATTATTTTCAATATCACCTCCAAGTTAGATAAGCCCAAGAGAAAAGAAGGCACATATGATCAGAAGAAGCTCCATCCATCCCAAGAGTCGCCATCCAACTAGTATGTTCGCGTCGTTGCTGCCACTCGGAGATGGAGTGGGAGCCGAACCTTTCAAAATAAACAATAAAGAGTCTTCAGGACAATTCGTGCACAATGTGAAACAAACATGAACTGATTAGCACAAGCAGGGCTTCAGTTGTGTACCAGGTGAGCAGGTGGAGACATTGTTTAGCACTGTGAATATGGCGTGTTTTCCATATCCTGCATAGGAACATGTTGTGTTCACGCATGGAGAGTCTCCTGCTAAGGACTGGCCGAGCGTCAAGGTGCTCCCGGTGCAGGTGGCTTCCCGGCATTTCGAGGAATTGTCGCCATGGACAGGAACACACTGAAGCCTAACAAGAAATCCGAGCATGTGTAAAGACATAATGGATGATTTGGGGCTATCTGAAAGCTCTTTCGATCGCGACTTACTGCAAGAAGCTGGAGGTGCAGCTGCATTGGACGCAGTTGTTCGCCGTGAAGGCGTAGCTTCCGTTGGGGATCAGGAGATTGTGATCGAGAGAATCATTTCTGATGGAAGAAGAGCAAACTGGTTCCAACGATATAAAAAATGTTCAGCATGCGTCAGGGAATGGAATTGCAGATATTTGAAAAAATGTTGATCATACACTTAGAAGCACTAGAAAGGACATTCTACAAAGTAGTAAGCAATCAACAATTTTGATATGAAATAAAATTAATGTAAAATAACCGGTACTCAACCAGTTAAATAGATATGGCTCCTGACAGAAAAATACGATCCGAGAATGGAACAACGTGCAACTGTTCTGAATTGAGGGAAATGCATCTTTAACTGTGACTAATGATGTTGGTAAATATGAACTCCACAAGTCCAAACAAACCCAAAGGATCGAGATTTTGTGTCACAAGGAATAAGGAATAAATCTATGGAACCAGAAATAAATCAAACCTGGTAGAAAATTCTAATTTGATAGAGCTAGAGGTGTTAATGGGGCAAATACCCGCCCCGTTGGTACATAACCCGCCCCAAACCATGACATTGGATCAACAGATCGCCTCACTGCGTCAAAATGATTATCCGTTGGATTAATGGCCCATTTACTGAAATGATAGTGGATTATCCATGGGTATCCCAATAAATATAAAACAATGCAATTTATATATAACAAAACATCACGCTGCTACAACATCTATGTTTCAAAATAACAAAAAAAACTCACTTAATAAGCTTCGTGTTCCTTGTCATTTTGCACCGATGGCTAATAAACTTGAAACAAATAGGAGATAATAACAGAAATAATTCATATGTCAAGTTTGTCAACTATATGGATTTAATGTATCTTTTAAAAAAAAGTTGTTTGTTGACAAACAAATACATATATAAGTCGCAACTCAAAGCAATGCCCACAGGACGGTCGAAAGCACCCTCCTCTCCTTCTCTCCCTCTGCCAAACTCTTCCAAGCATACAGGGAACTCCATTCTGACGTGTCCCTTGAGGTTGTAAAAAGACCGGCAACGACCACCGGGCCTTGGCTGGGACTTCCGGGTAGGAGGTGGAACATGAGGTGGTGGAGATGGGTTGGGGGAGGCGGCGGCAACAGCGGTTGTTGGAACAACAATAGAGGCCGATAGGCGATAGGATCGATGGGGCAAGGCCGATTTGATAGAAGCAATCTGAGAATTCGCTGCCGACAGTGATTGAAGGAACCAAAAACTGAACGTCTTTATGCTGGGACTTGGGAATCGGGGCAAGTGGAGAATCAGGGGGATTCGAGTGAGGGAGAATGGGGTGTCCATGGGAGGAACTGGGTCCATCCGTTGGATTTTTGCACTGTTGGTGACCAAGATCGAATATCCATCCCATCATGTTACCACGCTATTCTTTTTGGCATGGTCTCAAATTCCCATACTTACTGTGAGAAAAAAGCTTTGTTGTTGTGGTTGTTGTTCTTGTGGCATGGTCTAATAAATTTATCTTAAATTTATATTTCTTTAGATCACCGAAATCGAAATGCTGTCTTATTTTCCAGGATTTAAACGAAATATCAGCGAAACGTCAATGAAATTTCATCGAATTTGCATGTTGTCTCGAAGTAGGAAAAATAAGAAAGGGTAAATTACAGAAAAGGGAACGATCTTCACATTGAATCCCAAATTAGGGACTGATTTTTAGTTTGTAACAAATAGGGGACTAAAGTTTTACTTATCATTCCAGTCCCCAACTCCATTAATAGACGGCTTGATTCATAGTTTCACTAGACAAAATTACCCCTGACAACAAGGTTTACCTTTTCAATTTCCCCCCAATTCGAGCCTCAAACAAACAGACCAAACCACGACAGCTGCTCTTCCTCTGCCTCCCCTATATAATGGTTGCTCCAACCTTCACCGACTCTAGACCACAACGTAGCTTGCCAGCATCTTCCTCTTGGGTGCCAACCACCCAAAAAATACAAGGAACTAAATTTGATCTGCCTCACCTAAGCAGGCAAGAACAAAATCAAGTAACTTGCAGGGAACCAACACTACAGTACGTACATAATAATAATAATACATATACATACACATACCTTAACTTTTCTCATGCAAATACATACACCGAATTGTACATTATAGAGAGATGACTTATAAAATCCAAATATGCACCCATCAACAGAAGCATTGAACCTCCTTTTTGATAATTAATTCATGCATTTTATCAATGATCGTGTCCTCTTAGGCATCTGGAATTTTTCTTGAGGAACCGGTCAGCAACCTCATCATCGCAGTGGCACAACACGCGAAATATTGTATCGGGATCAGTGTGTATCCACCGACTGATGGTCGGAGGCATCGGCACCTTATGGCAGCCGAGGTCGTTGGCCTCAGAGGCCATGATGCTGAAGTCGTCGACCTGCTGCACAGTTTGGAGAGCCATGAGCGCGAGGACACCTTCGGCGACCTTGGACTCCTTCTCTGCAATGTCCTCATGTGGGGAAGTCACCCACAACTGTATCGTAGTCCGACTGAGCGAAGATCCGGTTGAGTCCTCCAGCCACGAGGATCATGAGGAATGCGAGGTTGTGGCGAAAGAGGCGGATGGCAGGGCGGAGGCGGGAGGAGTGAACGGAGGGGGAATAGAGGGAGTCGAAGAAGGATGGAGCGGAGTCGAGGAAGATGAGACGGAAGGCGGTGATCTCAATAATGTGGAGGGTAGCAGAGCGGTCAGATTCGAGATCGCGGTGGTGTGGTTGTGGTGGTGGTGGTGGGAGAGGGACTTGTTGACGGATTGGAGGTGGTCGAGGAGGAAGTGGAGGGTGTTGAGGAAGACGTAGAGACGTTGGGTGTCGCGGCTCGTGGAGAGGCGAGGGTGCTGGCTGGGGGTTTCCAGTGGAGGGCAAGTGCCAGGGGTTGGGGAGGTCGGCGGGCATGGACTGACCGGGGCTGGCCACCTTCAGCCACATGCCGCAGAAGACACCGGCAAGTCGTGTCGTGGTCATGAGCCGGTGAAGGTTGGAGCAGCCGTCGTATAGGGGAGGCGGAGCATCTGTCGTGGTTTGGTCCATTAGTTTGATGCTCGAATTGGAGGAAATTGAAAAGGTAAACCTTATTTTTAGGGGTAATTTCATCCAGTGAAACCGTGCATCGAGCAGTCTATTAACGGTGTTGGGAACTGGAACAATAAGTAAAACTTTAGTCCCCTATTTGTTACAAACTAAAAAACAGTCCCTAATTTGGGATTCAACATAAAGATCAGTCCGTTTTCTGTAATTTACCCAATAAGAAAACCTACCTCTCACTTTCATCGAAATTTGCATATATTAATGAATTTTTCACTTACTTATTCTTTGATGTGTTGAGTTGTTACAGTCATTTACATTATTTGAAGAAGTTTCTATAGTTACTTTCTAAATTTTAGATTTCATATAAACCAAATCAGTTAGGCACAAGATTATAGAATTAAATTCAAGTTTTAATTGAAGAGCTTAATATTTTTGTATTCTTCCTTTATTTTGATATATATGTTGTGATTAGTAGTTATTATATGTGTCATCTTATTCTTCTTGACGAGGAGATTATCATGTCTTTTGCTTCTAGTTTATCATATTGTTTTGACTCTATGCAACACGTTGCTCTACATATCAAAATCTATGATGATTATGACAATAATACTACTTAACTTATATTTACATTTGTATTTTACAAATATGTGTGCATTTATATTTTACTTTTTGACTCAATAATTATAAAATCTTTTGATTTTAGAAGGGACTTTTTTTAAAATAATTACTAAAAAATTCTTAATTAATTAGATAATCATCAAGTCATAATATTTAAAAATATAGCCACCAATCGGCACCTGAGGTGCCGATTTGGGAAGTAATGTCCAAATCGGCACCTGAGGTGCCGATTTGGAAACACGAGGGATGGACTTGCAAATTGCCCAATGAGTTTGCCCAAATCAGCACCTCAAGTGCCGATTTGGGCATCCTCATGGGAAATTTGCATTTCCATTATTTGGGCTATTTATATTCCCATCCTCTCATTTGTTATTAGTATTTTTTTCTACTAACCTCTTTTGTTATCAAAAGTAGAGCATTACCCCACAAGGATATAATTACATTCGAATGGTAAATGCATATCTTTTCTGTTATTTAAATAATTCTTTTCAAAATTTTAATTTTTTTGTTATAATTCTTTTTCTTTGTTATATTATATAGTAAATCATTTATTCTAATTAATTATATGTATACTTATAATATAATATATAATTAAATCCCTTATAATATAATATTGATCACATAATATTTAGAGAATAATGATACAATATATGTACCATTACAAAGTCTTCAGCCCGGGAAACCAATGTAGGTGAAGTTTTCAACATACATCTACCTTAGTTTTTCGGGATCAAGACTTCATATTCCAATTATATGATTCCTAAATGACATTGATTTTTATTTGATCATACTCGTATCCGATCTTTAGTCGATCAATATTGTTATTCACTTTTTATTCGATTCAGATTTAATTCAATGAATATTCTATATGAATTCGTATCCAATTATATGTTTCCCTAAATCTTCATCCTGACTCATATCCGTACGCAGATTGTTATTCCTATTCGATATAAATGGTGTGAATATGGATACGAAAATTGACATATCTGATATGTATCTAATCCTTTTTCATAGTTAGTTAGCGTTGATGTGATCACTCTAGAATTAAATTGAATAAGTGACAATTATTACATATAAATATAATTAATTAGAATAAAGGATTTAATATATAATATAACGAAGGAAAAGAATTACAACTAAAAAATTAAAATTTTGAAAAGAATTATTTAAATAACAGAAAAGATACGCATTTACCATTCGAATGTAATTATATCTTTGTGGGGTAATGCTCTACTTTTGATAACAAAAGATGTTAGTTGAAAAAAACTATTAATAACAAACGAGGGGATGGGAATATAAATAGCCCAAATGATGAAATTGCAAATTTCCCAATGAGATGCCCAAATCGGCACCTCAGGTGCCGATTTGGACATTACTCCCCAAATCGGCACCTCATGTGCCGATTGATGGCTATATTTTTAAATATTATGACTTGATGATTATTTAATTAATTAAGAATTTTTTAGTAATTATTTTTAAAAAAGTCCCATTTTAGAAAAGTCAAGTTTAGAGTCATTTCCAAGATTTCCGAGAATTTCATCAGAATTCCTCAAAATTTCTCTTTTTGGAATGGTGAAACGAAATCAAAATTCGAATCTTACGGCTTTGCTTTATTATGGCTTCTCTCTACAATAAAGAGTATGTGAGGTTATGCGAGTGCTAGGTTGTAAGCAAATCAAAATTCGAATCTTACGACTTTGCTTTCTTGCGACTTCTCTCTACAATAAGGAATATGCAAGGTTATGCAAGTGCTAGGTTGTAAGCAACCTTCCAAACCTTTTAATTGTAAGTATTTTCCTATTATCAGGTTTGATATAGATTGTGTTTCTGAATGATGCGCAGTTTCTTGATGTTAACATATTTGTTTGTACCTTGTATAACACATATTTTGCAATCATAAGCAATACAACGCTTCTATTAGACATACATGTTAGAAATATGTGTGTTTGTGTTTGTATGTGTTTCTTATTTTATTTCAAAGATCGCCTATTTTTCTAAGTTGAAAGTGTTTTGGTTAGATACAAGTTCTAAGCTATCAATTCGATCTTCAATGTCTTACAAAGTTATCATTTTTCTAGTACTTTTTGTTGGTATGTGTTTTTCTCTGTTATTATTGAATGTGACACAACTCTCTTCATGTTCAAGATGTGAAATTAATGGCTTCTAATTTCGATTACAAATCTGGTTGTGCTTCTAAAAAACATACTAATTTTTTGACCGTTGGAGTTATTGGATAAAATTTAATGTAACACATCATGTTAATATCTTATTGTTAACAAAAAAACTATGTATTTCTATATCGTTTATTGAGTTTAAGAATATTATAAATCTTTATTTTAAAAAAAAAGAGTTTTCAAGTTATTTCTCCAATTTCCGACTATTTCACCGATCCACTAAATTTCTCTTTCATGTCTTACCGAAACGAAATCGAAATCCGGAATTTAAGATATCATCTTTTGGTATGGTTTTAGAAACGAAAAAGTTAGTGGTTCTAAGAAGTAATTAACTGATAAAAAACATCAATGTTCTATAAGATTTAATCAGAGCACAGGCAGACATGAAACATGGGGGAATTGAGGAGGCCTAGATGCAATCCCCGATATTGGCATTGCAATTTTATAAAAATTCGAATCCTACTCTACTCTTTCACATGGTCCTTCAGATCATATGAATTACTTAATCTAGCGTATGGCACGTCCCCATATGGCCACTTTCCATCCTGTCAAAAGCCGGAGACACCCTGGCATCTCACTGGCTACCTTGACATAATGCTAAATATTAAATACCAATTTAAGTAGATACAGGTATAGAATTTTTGTTTGTGATAATCAGTTCACGCTGCAAACCTAACCCAGGAGAGAATCCCATGACTTCTATTTTAAGATTTTTTAAATTTCTTGTTCAAAAAAGATGTGTTGTGTTATTCAGCATAGTCGCATCATATATATAGTAAATGTTAAACAAAGACAAATAGTCCACAATGTTTATGTTCCGAGCCTACACTCAATCATATTTGTCTTGGTAATTTGTTGAGTTTTGATCCAATTAATTCCAATGGCAATGCAAATATCTAACTTCTCAGTTATCAGGTAGTTTTTCAGTAAGTTGTGAAGTTGTTGACGACTTCTAAGTTTTGAACAATGGACCATGTTTTGCAGTGCCAGAACAACCTTACGACCACATCGTCCACTCATTTTTCTCATTGTTGATGTGTGTTGAATCCTAACCCTATGTTCTGCTCAATCTCGGTGGAAAAACATTTTTTTCCACCCTCCACCAACAGGGCAGGGAAGTCCATCATGCATGACAGTTTCCTTTCTATTTTATTAATTGGATATGTTTGTCTTTGTGATCCGTGTTAGGATTAGAGTCGAATCAGGATTAAGAATCTTAATAGGATTGGACTCCTAATCAAAATAGTAATTGAGTTGTATTTTATTTATAGTCCTACTATGGGGTTGTATTTGTGCATATAAAAAAAGGGGATGGAGGTATTGCCTCAACACCACAACAAGAACAATGTAACCTTTAGAGAGAAATGGGGAGAGGGAGAGAAGAGAGGAAGAGAGCAAGGGAACGAAGAGAGTTGTATTAGTTCTTTTTTAGTGATATTTCTTCTCTGATTGTCACGAGAGGTAACCAACCACCGTTATATCTAGTTGTTCTTCATGTGCTTCTGTGATGGTGGTCGATTACGCATCCATATCTACATCAACTTCCGTATCAAGGGATCCGGAATCTAAGAAGAGACGATAACGGTAGGCCGTGTTCCTAACAATTGGTATCAGAGCCAGGTTCAACATTATTGAAGGAACACGAAGTGACGGATCAGAGTGAAGGTCGTCATCGATGAGACGACGTGACGCATCAGATGCACAATCCTAAGAAGCTATGATATGGTGGTTTTTGGAGAAATCGACTAGAGGCGTCAACGAATTCTGCTAGCGACGGCTGGCAGGAGATCGTGCAAGGTGGCATGTTGACGGCACCCAGTGACAGATGTGTCACCCAAAGGCGGTGAGATCCTGCTAACGAGACTTGCAGATGACGAGGATGACCCAGTGTAGACTCAAGACGATGAAGAGATCTTGATGAAATTCAACTCAAGGGGGGGATTGTTAAGATTAGAGTCAAATTAAGATTAGAAATCTTAATGGAATTGGACTCCTAATACAAATAGTTATTGAGTTGTATTCTACTTATAGTCTTATTAGAAATAAAACTATGGGGTTATATTTGGGCTATATAAAGAGAGGGTGGAGGCATTGCCTCAACACCACAGAAAAAATAATGTAACCCCTAGAGAGAAAGGGGGAGAGGAGAGAAGAGAGGAAGAGAGCAAGGGAATGGAGAGAGTTGTACTCGTTCTTCTTTTAGTGATCTTTCTTCTCCGATGGTCGCGATAGGTGACCGACCACCGTTATACGTAATTGTTCTTTTCTTCATGTGCTTCTATGATGGTGATCGATTGTGCATCTGCATCTGTATCTACATTCGCTTCTGCATCTAGGGGTCCGGTATCCGAGAGGAGACAATACCAGCGGGTTGTGTTCCAAACAATCCGTTTGTACTGAGAGCGCTATATAAACCCGTTAGAGTTAAGATTTTCAGTATCCTCAGGTGAACATCACAAATCCGTATGCACACGTATTTGCTTGTTTGATTTCTACTTGTTTGCTACCACTACTCGCAACCTTCATTAGTAGTGGTAAGTACACACTTTTGAGTAGCGCTTTACTCATATTTCTTTGCTAGATTGGCCTCACCTTTCGGATAGTCCTTACCACCTTATAAAAGATCTCCACTATGTCATTATGTAAAATATTAAAATTGGGATTAGGAGAAATCAATTCGATCCCCGATCTAATTGGACAAATGCCTATGAAATGATCGCTTAGATTTATTAAACGATTGTTTGGATTGTCCCATGGTTTATTCCTTATCTATAAAACCCTTCTTCTTCATTCATTTTAAATTGAACCAAAACAGGATTTTATTTTTATTTTTTTATTTGTGTATGTTTTTATTTTGTAAATATATTATACATATATATAGATTAATATTATTATATAATTTCTGCTCTTTAGAGGGTTTACCCACACAGTTTTGCTCAATCTATTTCTTTAGAAATATATTTAGATATTAAAACATAGGGATTTTATCACTTGTGCCCCTCCGAGATATCGCAATTTCAGTTATGCCCCTATCTTTTTGGTAATATCCGTTGTGCCCCTCAAAACTTGCTAATTTATCACTTGTGCCCCTCGGGTTAGTGACCGTCCATCCACAGTGCAAACGGCCGTTAACTTTGAGGACATAGGCGGAATTACTTTAAAAAAAAGGTTAGGAGGTCATTTTAACCTTCTTCCTCATCCTCTTCTTCTTCCTCCTCTTGCCCATCCTCTTCCTCCTTCTCCTCCTCCTCCTCCCTCTCCGCCCGCGCCCCTGCCACGTGCCGCCCAGCTCCGCCCCGAGCTCCCCTCCCCTCCCCGGTGTCGCCTCTGCCACGTGCCGCCCAGCTCCGCCCCGAGCTCCCCTCCTCTCCCCGGCGCCGCCCCTCCGCCCCAGCCTCGAGGCAGCCCCGACCTCCCCCATCCCCTACGGCCCGTCCGCCCTTGTCTCCCCTCCCCGACGCCGCCCCTTACCGCCCCTCCGCCCCAGCCTCCAGGCCGCCCCGACCGCCCCTCCGCCCCCTGTGCCCTCGCCCCTCCGCCCTCGCCTCCCTCCGCCCAGACCTCCCCCAGCCCCCTGCCCTCGCCTCCCTCCACCCTCGCCTCCCTCCGCCCAGACCTCCCCCCGCCCCCCACCCAGACCTCCCTCCGCCCCAACCTCCCTCCGCCCAGACCTCCCCCCGCCCCCTGCCCTCACCTCCCTCCGCCCCAACTGCGGTACAGTGTTTGTATCCTTGAATCCATTAGCCTCTCCATCAAGCTCTCCGGCACCTGCCATGTGAACTTGTTGTTCAGGTACAGACTCTGCACCGATGAGAACAGTGGCGATATCATCCATGTTAGCATGTTGAAGCTCAGATCCACCGTCCCAATCCCCGCGGCCTCCGTCGGAACCACCGGCCCCGTGAACACGTTGTGTTGGAGCTGTAGGTTGCTCACGGGTGGGGCTAAATGGCCCTAGGAAGAAGAGCAAATAGAGGAGGAAGAAGATGAAGGCTATGGACCATAATACCCTTCTTAACCACACCATGGTTTGAATAAACCGTGGTTATTTTAATTTTTTGACGGTCAATCTGACGGAAGGGCACAACTGGTGACGGAGCAAGAAGTTAGGGGCACAACTGATATTACCAAAAAGATAGGGGTATAATTGATATTGCGATATCTCGGAGGGGCACAAGTGATAAAATCCCTAAAACATATATATGCATATAGGTATAGCAAAGTTACATATACATACCCACACGGTTCTGTTCAAGCCGCGATAGGAGAATTTTGGGTAAATTGAGAATTCCTAATCTTCTGGTAGAGTACAGAGAATATGCAAAAGAAACCATTTCCAAAAGAATAGAGTTAGCAGACACCTAACCTCCCAAAGGACAAACAGAATGAAAACAGGAAGCAGAAACTACCGAACTTTTGAAGAGTTTCTTAATCTCTAAATACAAAAAGGTCCTTTTGGGGGAGCAGTGTTCACGGATACTATAACTGTTAGTGTATATGCCCATCTGAACTCATCATATACGAGTATATATGCCATTCTGTCATTGTATGACCAAATATGCTATAGTTGATAGTATTCACTATTCAGGAATATGTTTGATACAGATTGCATATGGGTATATATGTAACTATGTAAGTTTCCATGTAAGTTTCCAGGGAGTTGTATGTGTAACTTGGAGAAATGTTTGGTTTAGAAATGACTCCCTTATCTGGCAATAAAAAGATTTTACCCCAAAAAAACAGTTACAAAAATTTATCATATCATGATTACTTCACATCCATGTGTTTATCCTTTTATTAAACCTCAAACCCATTAAATAAGAATGCGGGATATAGTCCAGTTATTCTTTGTCCGTTCTCACTTCAAGAAAATTCATTCATTATACTTAGGCAGCGACTCGAAAATAGGAATACTTGAGAGGAAACGCGGATATAGCGCCACTAGGAGTAGTAATAAATTATTACTAAGAGCATGGGCATCCCGGTCATGGGGAGGACTTGACCAATTTTGAGAGCTTACGCGCAAGTGTTAGAATGTCCCTGTCTCACTCGTAAATTGTTCAACATCAGAATGGGCGACTCCATATCGCTCATCTTCGCACTCTTTGGCTTTCAGATAAGCATTAAATTAAAGCATGAGCTAGAAATCGAGTGGGTGAGACTTTTTCTGTTTGTTTGTGTGGTGGACTTGATCCGTCATAAATAAATCCAAGCAGAGAATGCACCAGTACAATAAGAAGTTAAAAAACCGATCTAAAGTTCTAAATTACGGCCGTAAATTGGACTTACCGGGTAGAGGCACATCAAGGATCTGCTCGGCCTGCAGCGATTTAGGATTGTCAATGCCGTTAAGCATCAGGAGTTCCTCCTCCTTCACGCCGAACTCCGCGGCAATAGCCGTCACACTGCTCCCGTTAGTCACCTTGTGCGCGTAGTGCACTACTGCCTTTCCCTCGATGGCGTCACAGCTGCACGGCAGCGGGATGGACACGTTCTGGCCCGGGTAGATGCGGTCCGGATTGCTGATGCCATTGAAGACGGCGACCTCCTGGTAGGTGACGAAGCCGCCGAAGATGTTCCGCGAGATGAAGTCGAGGCCGTCGCCCTTCTGGACGGTGTAGATGGGACCGTCCTTGGAGGTGCCGGTGCCGTTGGAGCAGGAGCAGTGGATGGGGATGCGGATGGCGACGGCGGCGCGGACGGTGTCGTGGGGGAGGGTGGAGGTGGGGAGGTTGTTGGCGGCGAGGAGGTCGCGGTGGGACCTGACGTGGAAGAGGGAGCTGAGGGCGGAGAAGGTGGTGGCGTTGCTGGGGACGAAGCCGATGAGGGCGTTGCAGCTGCGGGCGGCGGCGGTGGGGCCTGCGCACTTGAAGGTCGCGGCGGAGGCGACGGTGATGCAGAGGAGGAGGAGGAGGAAGGGGAAGGTGGAGGACATGGCCGGTATTGCTTCTGTCGGTCTCTGATGCGTTTGGGGCTCACAGTGGAGCTGGGGGTTTTAATTGTAGTTGGGAAGAGGGGGTGGGCGAAGTGAGGGAGCAGAGCAGCAGCCGGTGGAGGTTCACGGGGAGTGGGACCCCCAAGGAAAAGGTAGAATAGTCTATTACTCTGTGCATTTGTTTTGCATTTGGTTGGTGGGTAAATTCTGGATAACTTTGGGGAAGATAACATGTATTTATATTTTGCTGTTTTTATATTTTGATATTTTGATGGATGCTTTTGAGTTGAGAGAATTTGTTGTAATGTAATTGCATTGATGTTTGAAAAAATGAGTAGTTATTATGATGTGATTGTATTAAAAGTTTGAAAAAAATGAGTAGAAGTTGAGTAGTTTATAATGTTTAGTAGACATGAGGGTATAATATATTATTTTTTGATAGAATAGATGAAAGAGAAATTATTTATTTAATGTATTAAAAAAGAGAAGAAGAGTGGGCCCCACATGAGAGAGAAAGTGTAGGTTTTGGGGAAAAACTTAGGGATGAGCATTAGGCTGGGCCGACCCAACCTGATCCGAAGTCCAACCCAAAAAAGCTTGACCCGGGTCAAGCCCAATTGAACATTGGGATGGGCTTGAGTCAAAGAAATAGTTTCAAAATATTTTTGGACCGGGCTCAGACTTGACTCGGCCCAACCTGACCTGGTCCGAGGGTCCAACCCGATTTTTTGGCTCATTGCCATGCCTAAATAGAGTCCTAATAAAGGCCAATCCCCTTACATGAGCCATAGATAGGGACCGGTAACACTCAAAGTACCCCCTTTGTCCACCTAGCACCCCCCTAACTCCTTCCCCCCTTTCATTTCCCACTCTTGCACGCCTCCCCCCCCCCCCCCCCCCCTTCGTTCCTTACACTAGTATGATAGAATAACCTAGGCACCTCCTCCATTTCTCCACGGTACACCATCCAATGCCCTGCTTGGTTGCAGCACCTCCCTCTTGAAAGTTCATTTGTCGCGACCGTGAAGGCTGCCAGCATGCAACACCACCGCTACTCCTCGACCGTGACGTCTCCTGGACACATCTCCCCTAGACCCTTGCCCTTTCCCCGCAAGAGATGAAGATTGTGATATGTGAAGACCTGTTGTGTTGAGGTGATATTTTTTAATATCACCTATTCCTTATCTTTTGGCATTTATTCTCTAATTGCAAAGTCTAAAAATTACCTTACGAATTCTACCATGAAAAGTGATTTCTTGTATATGTATTTGTTCCATATAGGGGTGTAAACAGACCGAACATGAGCGAACCTATGTTTTTTATGTTCGGTTCGTTTATTTAATCGAGCCTAAACTTGTGTTCAGGTTCGGTTCGTTTATTTTCGAACCGAATCCGAATCGAACCTCTTTTTAAACGAATCGACCCTAAACGAATATTGAACTTAAGAATTCTCTAATAAGAGGGAGTGAAAAGAAGAGAAATGGAAATATATATGTGTATTTACAGTTACAATAAATATTCATTTAGTTTTTTTCTTTATCTAACTCATCTTCATCTTTTGAAAAAAATTAGATTAATAAGGATTCGTCTCTTTGAAAAAAGTATAATTATAATATATTTTATATCTATTCATATGGGGATAAGGAATAAGAATAATGCGGAGATATTCGATAAGTAATGCTTGTACTTGTTCTATTGATTTGAAGATAAAAAAGGGAAAAGTACTAGATTATAGATGATAGATGTTGTAAACATGATGTGACTATTTATTTTTGGATAGTTTATACCGAGATAAAACCTAGTTATCCCGTAAATATCTAGTTATCTCTAGACAAATTCACTTATCCTAGGATAAAAACCACTCATCTCAAAATAAGTCCGCTTCCACGGATAAGGATTTGTATATATATATATGTGTATGTTTATCGAGCTTTTAACGAATCGAACCTGAGCGAACCTATGAATTTTAGGTTCGGTTCGTTTATTTAATCGAGCCTAAACTTGTGTTCAGGTTCGGTTCGTTTATTTCCGAATCGAATCTGAATCGAACTTTTAGCGAGCCGAACCTGAGTGAATATCGGACTTGAGAATTTTCTTACACCCCTAGTTCCATACATAAGGCATGGGGGAGAGTTCTATAATTTACTTCGCACTCTACCTCATTATTTTTCACTTCATGTGATATCGATACTTTATGGGGGAGAGTTCTATAATGGCAACAAGGTAGTGTTTCATATATCTTTTTCTTCTCCAATGACATCATCTCTTTCAATTGACACTAAATTATCCATAATCCTCTATACATTACTTCCTTGGCAAGAACATCTATGGACAACTAAGCTAGCCATATCCATAGGTTTCTATTGCTCGTTATAATATGGTTGAGAATTATATATCGTAAACATATCATTTATTGCCTCCATATCTTCTTTCTGTCCCTAAAAAGTAGGGGTGTTCAAAAATATCCGGGTCAATGGGTATCCGTTTTGACCCATTCATTTTGACCCTAAACTTTCGGGTACCGGTTTGAAAATGATGGGTCGGGTACCCGCAATGTCGTGACCCATGCCCCATATAAAAAAACCCGACGGGTACCCGCGGGTACCTAATTGGAAGCTTCCACTATCAATTGATTCATAAAAATGCAAATGGTTAGATACAAACACCAATATATATGTTACATTATTCTTATCTATTTTAAAAATATAGAAATGGATGCTGATATAAATATCGGTGAATATGGAAAACATATTGCCAAATCATTAAAAATGAATACCGGTATTAAATGGATGCCAATTAGAAAGGAAAATAATAGAATCAAAATTGTATATATAAGATGAAATTTATATGTTTGGGGTGGCTCATATATGTATCCATTTTGAAATTGAAATATATATGAATGTCAAAATTTGAATTAATATATATGATAACGAATCGGATACAATCCAAATCGATATGCATACATTCTGGCATCCAAACATGATGATAATGAATACAATGGAATACAAATTGTATCGCACACACATGCGTGCGCGCACGCACCCCCCACCTACATGCATGCCCGCGCCCGCGCTCGTGCAAACGCCATGCCCACGTGCGCGCCCATGCGCCCACATGCACACACATAGTGCGGATGCACACATTGCGATAACCAATTGTGATGATAATTAATACACCCATGTATGGATAGGAATATATACTTATATACTATTTGTCATGTTGTCCTCCGGTTATATATATTTACATCTCTTTTATCCGTATTTGATTCATTATGAGGATGAACCTACGTGAAAGTGTCACTATTGGATCCGTATTCGAGGGTATTCCTTTCAATTTGATGTATTCATATGGTTTACATTATCCACATAGTTTTATCCATCCTCATTAATTTATTTATCTAAGTTTATTTATCCCTATCTAAATGCATTCCCTACCATTCAGATTTTCATATTTGACATTATCATTACGAATATGATATAGATATTGATATACAAAGTTGGATATATCGTTTGCATTTTTATATATGCCACCATTCATTAGAAGTATCTCTCTTTATCCTTACGGGTACCCGCAAATAGCCAATATCCATCGCCATTAATCGGGTACCCGTTACAATTGGGTACCCGTTGGAAAGGGGCGGGTCAACCCTGACCCAATACTAATGGGGCGGGGCAGGTCACAATCAAATGAGGCGGGTACCCACCCCATAAACACCCCTACTAAAAAGTCACTCTGTAAATGGTCTAAAGAGTGTTGTGCATTATCTAAATATCATGAATAATCCATGAACAATTACAAGTTAGCTGCTTTGTACATGGATTCATCCACAATGTCGAATCTTCATTTTTTTCTCTATCATCTTTTCTGTTAACTTGAAGAATTCTTATTTGTTGAGATTAACATATCATTTTGTAACCTTTTATTTTAGCATCGGAGGCAAAAATGTAGAAGTTGAATCTTAAACAATTAAGTTGATCATGGTAGGATAGTATCTCGGATCTGAATACGGGAGTCGCTTCCCTTTTTAAGGGCAACTGGATAAAGAGGAAGTGGGAATGGGCTAGGCCAGCCCATAGGAATTGGGTCGGGCCTTTGCTTGCATCGAACTGAAAAAAATTGCCGACTTGAGTTTAGGCTTGGACCTTTCAAAGCTCAGCTAGCCAGGCCCATGCTCATCCCTAGGAAAACCCCTCAAAAGGGGGGAGGGGTGTAACCCCCTACCCAAACGGGGTCTAACTATTACTGGATTTTCCCCCGGCTCTCTAGCACGTGGTTACTCTCTCCCCCCACCATCGATCAATGATTCTAGCCCTCTCTCTCTCTCTCTTCCCACTTAAGTTCGCTACGCCCAACACATGAGAGATTTCCTGACAGGGCATCCCCATCACTTAAATGTCCTGTCAGAGCATCTGATAGTCAAATTTCACTATCAAGATATCAATCAAAGAACCGTTTGTTGTTCAATGCATAAAAATAATATATATAATATTATTTTGGGATTTTTTTTATAAATTTTATATTATCAAAAATAATATATAAAATTATTTTTAAATGAGAATCAACAAAGATTTTTTAATATACATATAAAATCTAAATGATGGAAGAAAGAAGGTTGAAAGAATATTATATTTAAAACCTGTCAGAAATTACTTCGATCGGTAAACGGTTTGTCGATCGACGAATCGTTCACCAATCGATACCCTGACAAGAAATTTTAAATATCAAATGTCCTGACGGGACATTTAGGCATGGGGATGCTCAGTTAGAGAAATGTCTCCCAAGACATTACTCTCTCTCTCCTTTCCTCTTTCCAGATTTAGTATTATATTACTCTCTCTCTCTCCTTCTTTTGTATTATAATATTATATTAATTAAACAATGAAAAAACATATATTATTTATATCCTTTGTAAAATTTTTAAAAAATAGATTATAATTTTACTTTTGAAATTATCATTTTAAAAATGTGGAATGTAGATTTATAAAAACTATTTTTATCTCTTATAATGCACATTATTGATGTACTTTTTTATAAGTGTTGCTTAGATAAGTTGAGAAGCTTCCCTTCGTTCACTAGTTTGAATCGTTGATTATTGGGACGTTTATGTTCTTAACCTTTACCTATTTAAGTGAGGGATTTAGATTTTTGTTTTTTTTTGTGTATTTTATAGAAAAACTAAAGTTGATGGAGTATGTTTGTTTCTTCTTGCTATAATTTTGTTCTTGCATTAATTTTGAAAAACTATCTTGGATTTTTCCTATGCTTTTACCGATATCACAAATTTATTAGCAAAAATTTTAGTATTATACAGAATTTTGAACTTTGAATTTGCTCTGGAAAATTCCATCATTCTATTTTGAAAAATCCTAAAATATAAATCATGCTATAACTTTTCAATTTTCTAATTTAATGCCATTGCCAGTCGAAATTTTTGTACATTTGATGATCAGTCATTTGATGTCACTCAAGTACTTTATAATATTAATGTATGTAAGTTTTTTTTGCATATATATCTCTCTATAGGTATTTCATTATAAAATTATGATCCTCTATATTTACATATGCTAGAATGTAAATAATTCCACACTATTAATGTTATATGTATACATATACATAGTCACTTACGAACATATTTTATAGACAACTTTATAAATATTTATATAAAAAAGGATATGATTTTTGAACTTTTCATATAACTATATATAACTTTTTTGATAAATGATTTTGACATACATGACCAAAATACACATTTATTATATATATATATATGGGTAAAATGGGGCTGCCCCTTAGGAGTAGCCAACTTGGCTACTCCCACCCTTATTTTTCTCTCATTTTTTTATATCTTGAGAAAATAAAAATTTGTATATTCATCACTATATCCCTCTAACATTCTATTAAAATTTCGTCAGAAATAGGGACTCGTATGCCCTTCATCCAGACGTCATTTTTTTAACGGTCGCAGGATTTTTAAATCGACCATGTTTGGATGGAGGTCGTAGGAGTCTCTGTTTCTGACGAAATTTTAATAGAATGTTAGAGGGATATAATGATGAATTTACAAATTTTTATTTTTCAAAGAAATAAAAAAATGAGGGAAAAATAGGGGTGGGAGTAGCCAAGTTGGCTACTCCCAAGGGGCAGCCCCATTTAACCCTATATATATATATATATATATATATATATATATATATATATATATATGTATGTATGTATGTATGTATGTATGCATATTTTATGGCATCTTCTCCACAAAAATATCCTATACACATTTTAATCACATTTACATCTTTATATAAATGCCAGACTTTATATTTTAAATACATATATATACCAACATAATAGTATGATTTAACATATATAATTGATTATTTTAAATTTCATATTACATTTGATTGTATAAGTTCACTTTAATATTATATGTATACATTTACTTACTCCGTACAATTGTATAAGAGGTTTCTTACATGATCCTGTAAATTATGATAGGACTTCTAAATGAACATTATATTAAGATAAATTTATATGGATTTTAATCGATCAATATGTATATATATATATGTATCTGTATGATTTTCAAAAAAAATAATCATGCCTATTCCCTTTGTTATATAGTCCAATATAATATTTGCATACATATATAACTAATGAATAAAAGATATTAGCAAAAAACAGATAAGTAATAACAAAATTATTGAAATTTTGATATCCAATATGCCCCGCCCATTGCTTTCATTGGATGTGCAAATTTTGTCCCACCTAACCAACACTGTCAAAAAACTTATCACATGAATGGTTATGAAATCGTTTCAAAAGAGTTATCACAACGATTTTGTTATATTTACAACGATTATAAAACATTGCAATAAGGACACTTATTTATAACCATTTCAATTATTCGTTAATGGTTGTAAAAATATTACTAGTTTTGCAATGGTTATAAAAATGTTGATAGTAATTACATATTATTGGCACTTATAATGTAATACAACATAAGATAAATGTTGCATCTCTAAATGAAACCATTTTAGAACATTGCAAAATAACCAGTTTTTCAGTTTTCTGTCACATATTAAAATTTATTGTAAAATTATAAAACGCCTTAAGCAAACATGTACCTTACAATTTCAAACTAAATATCTGCCAATAAAACCATAATCACCAAAGAAATTCATAATCAGCTATATCTATGCAGACATTTCAAGTAGCTAGAATAATCTTCAAATATCTAAAGATGCATTTCCATCAATAGTACTTCTCATTTAAATCAAATGTCTAGGGAGTTACCTAACAAAATAAGCAAAAATGACTCTAATCATCATAACATACTATTGAGTATTGACCTTCCATGTGCTATGTCCTCGTAAGAGTAGTGTTGTCGTCGTCATTACAGTCATATCCCTCGAAAGCACTCCACATGCAAGGGGATCAGTTGACCTCATATTGGTCATGGTTCTGAAGTTGAGTTTGCCAAATTCAAATAGCTAATGAACGTACACTAGTATACCTGCAAATCGACAAGGAAATATACTAGTCAAGTTACTTTTACGGATACATTCCACAAGATACAAGATACTATGGCCTCGCTGGGACACCCCCCTACAAGTTTAACCCATCCTCTACATTCCACAAGATACAAGATACTATGGCCTCGCTGGATTACCCTCTACAAGTTTAACCCATCCTAACCCGCGTACCAAATACACCATATGGGTTTTTGCTATCATATAACTGTAGGTTATAATGCACATCAATAACCATTTTTCTATTCAATTATCAACAGTTGTACAAAAGAAAAAAGTTACTCTTTATTTCCCATCATTTTTAGTCTTTCTATTTGGCCTCTCAGGCATCTACCTTGCCCGCATGCCAAGCAGGAATAACAAACTGATGTTGAACAATGAATATATATGGAGAAGGGGAAAGATGATGAATATTTGTTTCTTGCCATGTTGCAGGTTGCATTCAGTAAAGGGTTTCTCAACGATTATCGGCACATCTGGAATGACGAAGCTCTCAATTGATTTCGTGTTTGGGATCAAACAAGTTCAAAAATGGGAATCCAATTTTCCGCAAATTTTTTTACTGGAATCAAGCACTTCAACATAAAAGAGAACGTGGGGAATGCCCATGGGAAAGGTTGCCCTTCAAAGCATCATTAATGTCCATGGGAGACTTGCTGAAAGCTGAAGCTAAGAGTACATCGAAAGATTTCAAGCTTTCCTCCGAGTGTTCAAGCAAGCATGCATGGAATCATGCAAGGGGAAAGGGACATACAACAGGCCCTGTTGTAGTTAAGACTACAACAGAGGATCTGCTCCTTCACAGAACACCATCATGAAAGCCATAGAAATACAATTTACTCGTTTCTAATTAAGTAAACACATCAATTAGGCCACCTAAAGTGGACCAATAAGGATAATGATCATAATTAAGACGGCAAGTTCAACTTGCCCAACCTAAGAAAGGGGTCCTCAAGCTCAAAATCAAAATAAAGACTACCAAAGAAAATTACATTTCCCTACAAGTAGAGAGGACATCATCTATAACCCTAGGGCCATGGAAAATGGCTGAGTTATCTCCATATTAAGTTAAAAAGATTTCCATTATTACCTACATCATTCAACACACTTGCTACCACAGTTCCAAGTTTTTCTATGTTCTAAAATAGCAGTCCAATGACTACAACTTTTAACTTTTTTTCTACACAGTCCCTTCGTGGTGTCGCTTATCATCGATCAATGAGTTAAGGTACTACACTTGGAGTCTTCAAAGTCCCAAGCCGGCATCGACATATTTAGTGTCGACATATGACCGATCCGTCTCCCCATCTATCCAAGCAATACATGTGAAACAACTATGCGCCGTAAAAGCAAAACCCTTCTACATCACTTGTAAAATCAAAGAAATCAAATGCTGGTGAACCAAAGTAATTTCCTTGACCTTCTATAGGATTGACAAGAAGTAAAGACAAACTATACCATATTTGCAAGGCATATTATACAATCTTTAGATCTATGCACTTGCAATTATTTCACAAGTGATGAACTTCGATTCGTGAAGCTATCAAACTATTATTGGATGGTGTCCTGAAATAGTGCCACAAAGCTATCAAACTAGAGGCCTTCTCTCATCATCTTCCTCGAGCCCAGGCGTCTGTTCTACATGATGCTGGGATTCTAGTTCACGAGGGCGCTGGCTCGCTGGACGCTTGGGGGTCGTATCTTTGTAATCGGGGACCATTTTTAATATGATCCCCATGGCGATGAGTAAGAGCCCTGTGCCGTGCTGCTCCGTCAGAGGCTTGGTGAAGATCATATAGGAAAGAAGCAGAGTTACCGCCTTCCTTGCTGTTGTTATCTGTATAGAGGTTTTCAGCAAAACTTTACATTTGTGACATGACTCGGCATCTATCTATGGAGTTTAAGATCTAACCATGGCAGTGGTCGCTGCTCCGAAGATGGCGATGAGAGACAGCACTGAAACTTGTCCAACAAATGTGGCCATGGCTTCGAACACAAGCACGGCATAGACATAAGGATGCTACAACATGGAGAGAGAGAGAGAGAGAGAGCAAACTGGATAAGTTCAAAAAACTACTGGTGAAAATTGAGTAAAAGCACAGCAAATTCAGATCATGAATTCATTTAAAACAACATGCAACTATGCAAGACAGGAATCCTACCTACTGTTTTATTCCATTCGGTAAGCTACTTGACAAACGATCTTATGAAGGGCATTTTGGATTCAATTTTGAATAAGAGTAAGCGTTTTTCGTCTCTTCAAGTACTTATAAGCAGCACTCCCACTATTAAATAACAGAAAATATTGGTTAGCTGGTGAGTTTAGACCATGCTTTTCGACCGCTCTTCTCATCCTTTAGGTTTCGACCCGTAGTCTTTTGCTCCGTATCTCTATTTCAAATGTTGATCAGGTTTATCTGATTCAAGGATGCACCTTGATTGAGATGCAACAGAATTTCACAAGGTTGTGCACATAATATGTAGAGGGACAACCCACCTTGTGCCAGCAAAGAAACCATGCCACATGCGAGCGCAATGAGAAAAATCAACCAAAGTCCAAGAACCACCAACCCTGAAAGCTGCATTTCCGTCCTATTATCTCAATCAATTATTCACTTGCACTGTACGGCATATTTGCAATTGGCCATTATTCTTATCTTTCATCACGCAATTAATGGCTTGTACAATTGAAAATAGGACCTAGATATAGTAATCCAAAACCGATAGCTAATTACCGCTAGATTTGATACATCATTCGACAGTTCCTGACCCTTGTTTTCCTGTCAGCATAATCAGGTGGGTACTCACCTGATTTCCAGTTGCCATAACTCAAGGATCGATACGAGGTACGTCGGCGTCTTCACCTTCTTCTTGAACGAGAGAGAATAGGAGAGATGGAGAGAATGAGAGGGGGCTCCCTGTGGCGAGTTGTTCTCGGATATCTTCCTCCCATGTGAGGTAGATCTATATATAGGGGCGTGTTCATCCCTCGCCAAGTCCGCCCCTCCCCCACGCCCCGGCGGTTGCGGCCTCCGCAAGACCCGGCCCTCGCGCAACCGTCGGCGACGGTTTTGACCACTAGGTCATTCCGCGCGAGAATCGTTCAAACATCTCCCACTTGACCGTAGTGGTCAAAGACATATATACTCCCACTGTTCGTGTAGTATATACATGGAGATTTATCATGCGAGGATCATTATTTATGAAACCTCTTCTTTGACTCATACATTCCTGAGTCCCATCAAACCAACATGTTTAATGTATGTTCCTGCTGTTATTCCCTTGGTAAGGGAATCAGCTAACATGTCACTGGTAGGTATATAGGTTACCGTAATTTCTTGCTTCGCCACTATATCTTGTATATAGTGATATTGGATCTCAATGTGTTTTCCTTTAGAACTATTAGCCCCACTATTGATCAAGCTTATCGCAGCTTGATTGTCACAATACATTTCAATTGGCCCTTTGACCAATTCGAGGCTTAGGTTCTCTAGAAAACGTCTGATCCATACAGCATGAGTGGTGGCCATGCTACATGCAATGTACTCAGCTTCCTGTGTATGTCGAGATACACATCCTTGTTTCTTGCTACCCCAAGAAACGGCTGCACCACCAAACATGAACAGGCAACCTGATGTGGATTTTCTATCATCCACATCCCCTCCGAAATCGGCATCGGAGTATCCTACCACCTCAAGCGATTCTGCTTGATACACAAGTTTTAGATGTACTATCCCTTTCAGATATCGAAGAATCCTCTTTACAGCTTCCCAATGTGCTGGACCGGGATTGCTTTGATATCTACTGACTAAGCTTACTGGATAAGCTAAATCAGGTCGAGTACACAACATTGCATACATTAAACTTCCTACCGCTTGTGCATATGGTACATCTAAAGATTTCTGTCCCTTTCCGGGACATTGACTCTTACTGAGTTTCTTTCCCATCACAAGTGGTGTTGGAGCTGGAGTGCTGTTCTGCATTCCAAATCTCCTTAATACAGTATGCAAATAGCTTTCTTGACTAAGGCTCAATGTCCTTGAGTCCCTGTCTCTTGTTATTTGAATTCCAAGAACATAGGATGCTTCGCCCATGTCCTTCATCTCAAATTCATTGCTCAATTTCTGTTTGATTTCATTGAGCAATTGTATGTCATTACCTGCGAGCAGAATGTCATCTACATACAATGACATGATTGCAAACCTGCTCCCACTCTTCATGACATACACACAGTTATCCAATTTATTTGAAACAAAACCAAATTGAATAACTTTCTCATGAAATTTGAGATACCATTGCCGTGAAGACTGCTTTAAGCCATATAATGACTTTCTTAACCTGTAAACCTTTTTCTCCTGACCTTCAACCTGAGATCCATCAGGTTGTCGCATATAAATCTCCTCCCTCAATTCTCCATTAAGGAAGGCTGTCTTCACATCCATTTGGAATAATTCCAAATCCATATATGCGACTATGGCTAAGATCATCCGAATGGATGCAAACTTAGCCACTGGAGAGTAAGTTTCCTGGAAATCTATTCCAGCATGCTGAGTATAACCCTTGGCAACTAATCTGGCTTTGTTTTTGTCAACAGTACCGTCAACTCGATACTTTTTCTTGAATACCCACTTACATCCTATGGATTGCCTACCTTCTGGCAAATCACATAATTCCCAAACACCGTTTCGTTCGATTGAGTCCAACTCATCTCTCATGGCGGCCGACCATGATTCCAACTCAGATGAAGCCATAGCTTCATTAAAGGATATGGGATCTGTACAATCCGCGACATCCTCATCCACGGTGTAGCACGACGCCTCGCATCCATAGAAAAGGTAATCTTCCATCCATGCGGGCCGTGTTCTGGGTCTCTTGTTGCCGATTATACTCGTGGGTTGTGTGGATCCACCCACTTCCTCTAAAGGATCATCATGTTCTATAGGTTCATTCTCTATATTTGGATGATCGATATCATCCTCAAGTTCTTGTCTAATATTCAAGTCATCTTCATTATCTTGTAAGATAATCAGAGGATCTGATTCCTCTACTTCATGCTCTTTTTCTTGATGAATTTCAAGAAAAGTTGCATCACGACTTTCAATTAGACCTTTGGTTTCATGGAAGAACCTATATCCTTTAGAATGTTCACTATATCCAATAAACTTGCACTTTAATGTCCTGAAGTCTAGCTTGTCTCTAAGCTGACTCGGTACCAGAACATGTGCTACACATCCCCATTTCCGGAGATGGCCCAACTCGGGCTTTCTGCCATTCCATATTTCATATGGCGTTGATTCTACGGACTTGGTGGGAATCCTATTTTGTATATAGTTCGCAGTCAACACTGCCTCTCCCCAGAATTTCTTCGAGAGTCCTGAGTGTGAAAGCATACACCTTACTGCATTCATCAAAGTTCGATTCTTTCTTTCTGCTACACCATTCTGTTGTGGTGTATATGGCATTGTAGTCTGCCTACGAATGCCTGCTTGAATGCAATAATCCTCAAATTCCTTTGAGGTATATTCCCCACCTCTATCTGTCCTAAGAGTCTTGATTAATTTTCCCAATCTTGTCTCCACTTCTGTCTTATATCTCTTAAATGTTTCAAGTGCTTCCGACTTTCTTCCTAAGAGATGGACATAGGAGAATTTCGAGTAGTCATCAATGAATGTTATAAAGTATTCCTTATTTCTATGTGTGTTGATGCTCAGTGGTCCACATATGTCTGAATGGATCAAACCTAGTAACTCCGTTGACCGAATTCCGGCTGAGAAGGGTCTTCTCGTCATTTTACCGGTCAGACAGTGTTCGCAGGGCAATGTCCTTGCACCCGTGATCTTAGGCAACAAATTTGCCTCAATCATTTGATCCATTTTAGAATTTCCTGGATGACCCAGTCTCATGTGCCACAAGTCATAATCAGACAAACAACACACGGAATAATCAGAAGAGACATTCATTGATTCACTAGAAGTTATTACAGGAAGACAGAACAGGTCATGCTCGGGCACAAACTTTCCCATCGCATAGACCTTCTTATTCTTGCCTATTGAAACACGCTTATTATAAAATCTAACTTCGAAGTCTTTCTTGAGCAGCACCGGGACAGATATCAGGTTCCGACGTATCCCTGGGGCATATAGTACATCATTAAGTACCATAATACTATCTCCCAGGTCAAGTATGTATGTCCCACCACCCTCCACGTCCAGGTAGGTGTTGTTCCCCATGAAGATCCTCTGTTCGCCTTTGCTCAGCTCCTTGAAGTCCACCAGGCCTTCCTTCGTCTTGGCGATATGTCTGGTTGCTCCAGAGTCGATCCACCATCCATCACTGTCCGTGATGACAAAGTTGCATTCCACGACTGCCGCGAATTCCATTTTCTTCTTGCCTTTGTTTTCAGGCACTTTAGAATTTCCCGGCTTCTTCTTGTTGGGGCAATTGACCTTGAAATGGCCATATTTGCCACAACCGTAGCAAGAGCCGCGTGGGTATTTCCCACTCTTTCCCTTGAAATTCGCCTTGGAGGGGCCTAGCCTTTTCTTCGCGTGCACGACATTCGCTTCTTCTTCCTCCTCGACCTCAAAGATCTCAGCTTTTGATCTTTGTTTGGAGAGGTCATGCTCAATTGCCAACTGTGCAGGTAGGTCCGTCACGGACTTAATGTTGCCATTCATCCTCAGAGATGTGGCAACCATGTCGAATGACGGAGGGAGACTTCCTAATATGGCTGCGATCTGCATCCTTTCCGGAATCGCGCAATCAGCAGCCGCAAGATCCTTGGCCATCACGATCATCTTATTCACGTGCTCGAGGACGCTTTCAGATTCCTTCATTCTACACGAGTTGTACTTGTGTAGAAGAAGCTGGACGCTCACTTCCGATTTGGAGTGGTATTTGTCCTTCACCGCGGTCCAGAGCTCGTAAGCTGATTCGCAGTTCTCAAAGACCCGAATCAGGCTCAGATCCATATGGGTCAGCATAAAGCTCCTAGCCCTATTATCTATTTTCTCCCACTGTTCGCGGGACCTAATTTCATCCACAGTTGGATTCTCAGATAAGATTGGGCCAGGTTTGTCTATGATGGTGTGTATGCTATCGTGTAGCAGGCCATAGTAGATCTTTCTACTCCACAGTTCATAATTAGTACCATTAAGGTACTCAATTTTCCCTACCTCAGTGGCAATGGTTTTGCTTGTCATTTTTGTTGATCTAATAAATATAAAAGTTGTATGAGATGGTGTAAAAAAAATTAACAAAAAAAATTATTAAGAATGGTTAAGATGAAGGTGAAGCCTATTATACTGAAGTTAAGCTATGAAATAAAAGGTTCTACTTAGTTCAGCCTAAAAGTTAATAGGATTAACTAGTTACGCAAAAAAAATAATGGTGCAAGTGTGTTTAACAGCTAAAAATAAACTGCAAATAATTACAAGCGATAAATCGAAGATCAATGTTGGTATGAGATTAAGTAAATTAATGAAGGTCTCCCCTTTTTTATTAAACAACAAGACAAGGTAGTGATGTAAAAAAAAATAAATGCAACTTTATTAACAAAGTGCCTAAAGGTTAATGGAGGTATAAGATTATCTAGTTTCACATTGACAACAAAGGTATAAAAAAAATCTTATATCTATATTTTTAATTGGTTGATCCAAATTTGCAAACAAACAAAAAATAAAAAAATGCACTTTTTTTTAAAAAAAAAAGCATGCAAGAGGAGTTCACGTTAAAAAAAACTACAACATAAAAAACGGCAAAGATATAATCACAAAAAAAAATGTAATTAGTAATGCAATTTTTACCAAAACCAAGTAAGAACAATTGATGCCTACGGATCAAAAAAACTGTGCTAATATTAAAACGTGATTACAAAAGAAACTACAAATCACGTTAAAAAAAACTGAAAAAAAAATACTAAAACAACGTCAATGTTCAAAAAAACGATGGCGCTGGAAGAAAAAAAAGTGTCAGACTTTATTATATAAAAAATTAAACAAAAGGGAAAGAGGTGCAAAAAATAACTCACCGAGGATGTCAGAATTTCAATTTTATAACAATATATAAAAACGTGAATAAAAAAAACGAAAAAAAAAAACACGTGATGAGCAAGGGGCCAGAGATTCACAAAGCTAAAGAAAGGGTACACGTGGTCGCCGCTTTTCCACTTGCGAGCCAAAAAAAAATTTGTTAAAAAAATATAAAAGGTTACCTCTCCCCGTGTTAGGGTTTCCTGGGCTCGGGGAAAAAAGAGGGGGCGGCGGCGTAGCTACAACCTCTGTGTCGATTTCGGATGGGCGGACGTCGGCTGCGATGGAGGTCGATCAATCGTGCTCGGGCAAGGCAACGAGGCAAGCCACAACCAGCTCTGATACCAGTCAAGGATCGATACGAGGTACGTCGGCGTCTTCACCTTCTTCTTGAACGAGAGAGAATAGGAGAGATGGAGAGAATGAGAGGGGGCTCCCTGTGGCGAGTTGTTCTCGGATATCTTCCTCCCATGTGAGGTAGATCTATATATAGGGGCGTGTTCATCCCTCGCCAAGTCCGCCCCCTCCCCCACGCCCCGGCGGTTGCGGCCTCCGCAAGACCCGGCCCTCGCGCAACCGTCGGCGACGGTTTTGACCACTAGGTCATTCCGCGCGAGAATCGTTCAAACAATAACAGACCCCACTGTTATGTTTTCTTGTATTAAGGACAATTATTTCAACATGAAAAAAAAAATATTCCTGCAATTTGCATGTGTACCAATATGATAGCTACACGAATCTGACCTGTTCAGTTGTCGCGTGGCAAGGCATTGGCCTTAGGAGACAATTACATCATTTGATGGATGACTAATGACCTAATCCCAACTTGTGAAGGTAATTTAATTCATTCCAACGAAATACCAAGTGTCATGTTGAAAGGTTAATGTCAACTAAGAGTTTTGACAATCTTATGAAATATGGGAAATCCGAATAAATACGATGTAGTGGAAAATTGCTAACCTGAGAGCATGAAGTCCACGCCTTGAAAAGTTCTCCGGTTAGAATCATAGGCGGAATCAAGAATGGTAAACCAACCACAGTAGAGCAGAAGAGCATTTCCGTCTGAATTCAGGAAGGAAAGACATCAATTTGATTTCAGTTATAAGATACGTTAACTGGAGAAGAACAGGACAAAGTTTACCTGGGTGGTCTCCGGGTTTATGGTGAAAATAGCCTCTTGCAGGTTGCCCAGAAAGGAATCCATTACTAAAGCGCCCGAAACCATCACAACTCCAATTACACTAAAATTAGGCGACGTATGGGCATCAGCCAGGGTGAAGAGAATCAGGCCAACGACAAGAAGTACCGCTGAGACGTATTCATGAAGTGGGTATTTCCGCCTCAGCCCTGGGATGAATGCTCCCATAACCATGACTGGCAGAACCTGGAGAAGACATGGAGGGTATGAGGGAAAAAAGATCTTTCAAAATATGAGATAACAACCTTGATACTTGAACCGAAGGAACAAATTTAACCACAAAACTATCAAATTATCCAATTAACATTTTGGACTAAACAGTACCTATACAATAGTGCTTTCTTGAAAGCTAACAAAAATGTTTCAGATAGACTTCCAATTTCCAATTACCAATGTTGCATGTAAATATACTACTTGAAAGATGCAGATTCCAAAGACATGAATAAAGGACTTTTTTTACTATTGAAGTGCATCGCAAAGCGGACGCATTCGGTAAAACAGAAGCAATACTGCAAATAGAAGCCACCACCTTGGTTCCTAAAGGTTGGTAAGCTGAGAATTCGATTTTTACTAGGAATTGCAACTCTCTCCCACACACAGCTGATATATTGGAATAATGGGATTCAACCCCAAGAATCAAGACAGGATAATTGACGATTAAACAATTCCAGCTAAATATTATTAGTATATCGCAGTCAAATTAATAATGCAAGTGTTTTCCTGACAGATTCTCCATCTTTTTGTAAGCCCATGACCCCACACATCATGCTCCCCTACAAGGTTCAAGACAAATGATAGATGGCAAAGAAGAAACCGAATTCCTCTACCTTGGTGGACTTGAACATCAGTTGCGCTGGGTAGTTAAGAAACGCAAGAGATCCCTTTGTAAGACCGTGAGATCCCATCAACACCGCGGACAGCTTAACGTAAGTCTTCCAAGGATTCACCATCTGTTTTGTACTGAACCCTTGCAGGTAGAGGAGAGCAAGGTAGACAAAACCCTGCACGAAGGTGAAGTACCACCCATAGCTGGAACAGATCAACTTGCAACAATCAGAACAATTCAATGGCCAATGCATATTACACAATAGTATAATTTAAATAAAAAAGAAAAAGAAAACAGATAGAGCAAAGAAGAAAAGAAAAATACCTGAATTGCAGACGATTGTAAACATATTCCTGCAATTCAGAAGCAAATGTTACGGATTCTTGTGTGTTTCTCCCAAAATTAAAGCAAAAAACCCTAGTTTGATCCAAAATCAAGCACAAAAGCAATCTTGTAACGAACGGAGGTCCGGGTAACGAATCTAATCATGCAAATGACCAAAGGGGATCGAAAATATTTCACCTTTGCGCAAAACAACGAATACCCATCTCAGCAAACAAGAGAAAACGGATAAAGATCGATGGGATAGGATCAAAAGAGGCGATTTTGGCGCGTACCCACAAACCCAAACATCACCGGGGAGCCGTGAACTAGACATGCAGTTCGAAAGGAGCACTCACCTCGCACACCCCATTGACGAGATATCCAAAGAAGAAGCCAGAAGAGCAAATCAAGAACTGCTGCCACTTGGGCCGGTCAGTGAGGGAGAGCCCGAAGAGGGACCTCGCCTGCTCCTCCCCCTTCTTCATCTCCAACAGACCCCAACGGAAGTCGAAGGACAGGGTAGGGGATGCAAAAGATGGAAATCCGGAAGAAAGGGAAAAGGATTTGAAGAGAACAAAGGAGGAGGATATAAGGAGGACAGAGAGATGATTCCAGCTCCCAAATGGAAGGTACAAGAATTTCCAAATATATGTGTAGTAGATTAAAGGGTTGTGGGTTGGCGGGAGGGTCGATAATCGTGATGGTGGAGAACGAGTGAGGAGGAGGAGGAGAAGTGAGAGGCGCGCGAGGAGGGGAGTATATTAAGACGACGGTGGACTTTGTCGGCACTCGTGCGTGCGTATGAGTGTAGATGCCAACGTTTTCAGAACCAAATCAGAAAGTTTGGAGGATCGAACGGAATTCTCACCCACTTATTAAATTATATACGAATTCCATTTCTTCACCAAAACACATGGGCGAATTTCTCTTGTATCCAACACATGTATAAATAAATAAACGCATGGATATAATATCCATATGCATTCTTAAGTATGCTTGCAAGTCATGCATCCATTTCTTAAGCATGTATTAGTTAGGAGACATCAATGGATTGATCTATCATTACAAAGGGAGAGGGTCAATTCTATGAGATGAGATTTTGGGTGAGATAGTGAGATGGGAGATTCTGGATTACTAGTTTCAACCATGAGAGAGACAGTCAGGAGAGAGAAGACAGAAACTAGTGGTCAAGAATCTCCCATCTCACCATCTCACAAAATCTCATTTCATAGGATCACTCCTTTACAAAGGGACACCTTCTTCTTTTACATTTCTCTTCTGAAGGTTTTGATCAGCATTGTGGTAAGTTGTTCGTCGATGAAGAGGATTGTTGACGTGACAGGGAAATCCTAGGTTAATTTTGATTAGTTACAATGGAGATTTGTCATTTACGTAGACGTGGCTGAGTAATCTTAGTTTTCATGTTGATTGTTGATAGTGGAAATCATGATCTGCGCTGACATAGTCGAAGAAGTTTAGGTTTCTCGCTTGTTGACTTGTTCTCATTCTTCATTAGCATTCTGATTTTCCGTATTAGCCTGATAGTATTGTGAATTTGACATGAGAACAATGGATTGAATCGTGCAATATATATATATATATATATATATATATCTTCAAATGACATATATATTAAAAATTGTGAGATAATGGAAAAATATGCAAATCACAAGTATGCATCGATTTTAATGTGGAAACCCTTCTTATTAAAAATGCATAATGACTAAGATTTTTAACTACTTGGATTAATGTATTATTAGTTGATTATCTGGAAAGATAGTCAGCTGTAATCTTTTACAATAAAGCATTGATTTTAAGATTTCAAATATAGTTGATTGAGATAAAATAGTAATTGATTTAAGGTGAGATCAATCACGTGAAATTCAGTACTTCGTCTATCTGATTTTGATTTGAGATTCTTTGTGCTTTAATGGATAAAATATATAAATTGAGGCATTTCTTTGTATAGTAGAATTCGAGTAAAGAAAAACTATTTAAACTTTTTGCTTGAGTTTTTGAATATTTCATTTAATTTTTTTGTGAGTCGAGGTGCAATCTTGCAGGTAGTTCTTTTGTTACGAGATCATGCATGAATCATGTTTTCTCCTTCTTCTTGAACTCCATTAGTTGACGTAAAATTTTAAGCCTTTACACAAAAATAAACATACAATATAACACCTTCTCATAATCAAAATTATCTCTAACAATCTCATATTTTTCAATGTCAAAAATTGTATTTTTTAATATGTTTTAACCATGTTGCTCCTCAATGCTTATGTTCTCCCCTTGTATGTTATTATCCAAAAAGGTAATTATTTATGTATCTTAATTTTATTCTTTATCCATCCTTTCTTCATAATTTTAAGAGGATTCTCTCACTCTTTCCTTTACTAAGTAATTTCTACCCATAGTTGATCTTCTTTTGTAAGTTTTTCTTCCCTTTGTAATTTTTACTATTAAGAGAATCTCTCCCCCTTTAAGTCTTTCCAACATAAAGAATTTAAAATGGTATTACAAGTGATAATAATACAAAGAGTTTTTATCTTACATTCTATTTTTTCTTCTCCTTTTTAATTTTTTTAATAAATCGTTTCTTAATTTCCTTCCTTTTCTCTTCTTTTGTACTAAAAGTTAGTTGTTACCAAAGTAGTTCGGAGTTACTTTATCAATATTTTCCTTGATTTCACATTTTCTTTAAAAAATAATTCCAATAGGTTTTTCTTCCTCCCTCTCGAAAGGGTTTTCTTCTTTCCTCTTGAAGAGATTTTATATCCATTTTGTTTGAGTTATCTTGCTATGTTCTCCCCTTTTTTAAAGACCTTTAGTGAAGTTTTTTTTATTTTTTTAAGTAATCTCATACAAATGATGCCAAATATTATATGTGTGTGCATGTACACATGCATGTGTTGGTCATATCAAATATGATTCTAAAATTCCTCCTTGACACATAAAGTAATACCAAAAAGTAATAAATTAATTTTAATGAAATGAAAGATTTTTAGGACATGATTATTATTTTTAATTCTTATTAATTAAAATCTCGACAAAGTTCTAATCTAATAAAAACTAGACAGTGAAAGGTTTTATTGACACTATTTGCTTAATATTAATAATACCAGCGCAATGGCTTTTCCTAATCACTTATTTATTCTTGAATTTGACTTGATGGTCCTCTTTAATCCATTTTAAGTGCTTGATATTCATGTTTCATTTGCTTCTTAATATGATCTTTATATTATAATATATATGAATTCCTTGATATGGAATTCATGTAATAGATGTTTCTTCCTAGTCCCTGTGGTATTCCATTTATATGCATATTAAGTCCTCCAAACTTGTCCTTTATATATCCTTAAACAATTACTAAGTTTCCTCATCTATTAGTGAGTTTAGATAGATCCTTCAAAAGTTGTTCTAAACTTAATTTAAGACTGGTAATCTCATTCTCGAGAACCAACATGTTAGCTTTTAAGGAGCAAGTTTCTTTATGAAAACGTTCTTTCTTGCTTATCTAATTCCTTAGTCTCTTATTTCTATTACTTTGTCAAAAGAACAAAAGATTTTATTAACATCTAAAATTTTATTGCAAAAGATTCCTAACTTACCCCTTGTTCCAAAGCTATAAAGCCTAAGCATGTTGATTCTTCTCTAAGTAGCTTGAAATACCTTCTTCTTGAACTTCTTCGATGTATATTTACTTCATTAGCTATTTTTATCTCTTTTCAATTGAGAAAAATCTCTACTTGAGGAAAATCTCTACATAAAAGTTTTTCTTCTTGCATTAATAATACACTAAGTATTCATTCTCATCTTGTATTTGGGATTCTTCTCTATTGCTTAAGAACTTCTTGAATTCTTCAGAAAATACTTCAATATGTTTGTCATTGCATTCTCCACTAGATGTGTCTTTGATATTGGTATTAAACATGAACATGTTCTTTTTTTTTCAAGCAAGCAAAAGCGTATTCTTCATCTCATTTATGGGCTACTTCATATTCTTCTTGACCACATAAGGCATGCGATTCAAGAATAAGGTCGTCCATCTCCATATCCTCAATATTATAGCTTTTTGTACAGAGGTAACCTTTTACTACCATATATTGATTAACTTTATGTCTACTTCTCTCTTGATAAATTCATTTACTAATACTTTTAAGTTCTTGTAATCTTAGTTAACCTTGAATACATATCCTTTATTGATTCACCTTTTTGCATCTTGAACTCGTTGTACGCCATGGTTAATATATATATAGTAAACATGGAAATTTTGGCTTACCTTTATCAGTTACTTAAGTCTCTTCCATTCTCATATGGCAACATGCATAATAAGACTCTTCGTCCAATCTAATATAATAAAACATATTCATTTTTTTTGTATTTTCACTAGCTCCTTAATTTGTGCATTCGAGAAAAGTCTTGTCCTTCATTGAATTTTGGCTTGACAAAGGGCTTGGTCAAGCGTACCCACATTCTCTAATCCACTTATTTGATCTCCGTCCTATCCTCTTAGTAAGCATAACTAATCCCTTAGAAGTATAACAACTTCAATTTGTAGTAGGTAGTGGTGTTTGAGGTATTGGTGAAGTTCTTCAGTGCCCTTATCGATCTATAAGACTTGCATTCGTTCTGATAAACACATGCACTACTAAGTATCAACTTTTTGAAAAAAAAATAAAGATAAATGAACCAGAGCAAACTACAAGTACACCTTGATTTTAACATGAATTGTCATGGTGTAGCATACATGATCATGAAAGTCTAGTTCTAGGAATTTTCCTTCTCTCTCTCTAGATGAAGCAACCATCCATTAGTACATTTTCACATACAAGTTGTCATGCCCTCGGATATGCCTTAAGGAGGAATTGACCTCCATAAAGATATAAAAAAACCTTGTGTGTATAATCTCAGATGCACAAGCTTGGGAAGCTTTGTGGATGTATGAAGAAAGCATGGAGAAGCTAGAAAATGAAGGATGAGGAATTGAGGACACTTGAGCATAATTGAAGGCTTAAGACATTGAGAATTAGAGCATTTAACTTCACTTAGATGAATAAGAACATTTTGTATGCATGAATGCCTTTCGGAAGGACCTCATTAACCCTATTATAGGTTCGAAAAAAACTTAGCAATTTAAAGTGAGTAAGTGAAGTTAAGTAGGAAATTAACAACATTTCTAATGAATTGCTTGAGATTAGGTGGAATTATTTGACAAAAAATAAACTAATGGACTATAAGGGAACAAGTGGACTATTCTATGAAGTTAGTTAATTGAAATGATTTTCCAATAACTTCGACTATATATCGACTCCCTATTTATTTGACTATAATGTTTCATTAAATGATTGAAATTTTAATTTTTGCTTGCTCAATATAGGTTTAGTATAATGAGATATTAGTCTATTTAGGAATTTGTGAATAGTCATTAAGTATTTAAAGCAAGTGATGTGAAAGTACAAAAATAGTGGGTCAAAAGCTTGGTTTAGTCAAATGATATTAAATTAGTTGATTGGACCAAAATTTTATTTGAGCGAAAATATTAAAAAGTAATTTTTTAGTTAAATGCATGAAAGATGTCAACTTGAGTTTTTATTAGTCAACTTGAGTGGCATTAGTTGGCTGACTAGAAAGATAATCAACATCAATATTTTGAGGATGAGTTATAAGTTTATGATTATAAAGATAGACAAGTGAATGGATATATTTTTTTTACTCAAGGCAAGATTAATCAATTGAAAAAATAAAGTAGCTGAAAAATTGGTCCTAACTTAAGTTCTTTATGCGTTAAAGGATAAACAATTCAAGTAATTTCTTTGCAAAATGAAAAACTAAGTAAAAGATAACTTATAAAACTTTTCTCTTGAACTTTTGTTCTTTCATTTGGGACTTTTGGTGAGTTTAGCTCTTCTCCTTCTTGAGTTAAGGTTTTTCAAGGATGCTCCTACGTTTGTTTAGAAGCTCCGGACAAGAATTTCTCTTCCATCTTTGAACTTCCATGGCTTTAGTGTTTTGATCACCTTAATTCATTATCTTTAAGTAGGTCTTCATACTTTTTTATCATGCATCAGTAAGCATGCTTTTATCATTCTTCTTAAATTTGAGAAGTTAACATGAAAATGAGTCTATGTAAAAATATAAGCATGAAGTTAAATACTTTGTTCTTATCAAACTATGTCACTAATAAATATTAACTAAGGAGCATACCCACACTTCGAGGCGGTGTAGAAAAATAGTTCTGCAAATTTAAAAAAAATAAAGTGAAAAATTTACATGAAAATAACTAAATTCTGTCCAATCCCACAAGTTTCTTGGTTGGTCTTCTACCCTTATTAATAATGTAAAAGTTTTCATCTACTTTTTTTCATACTTCCCTTCATACACACAAGTACGAGAACCACTAAAATACATCTTTGCTTTTAAATTCATTGTTGTGTTTTTATAATATTCATTTTCATCCCAATAAACAAATTACTATTAGTCAAGTGACTCATAACAAATTTGAGCCTCATGCATAACTTTATCTTTTCTTGTGGCTTTAAATTACAATAATATTCTATATAATTCATGGATCAATAATTTATATGAGGCCCTGATTATATACTTCATATAAACTGATCATTCCATAATGAGAAAAAATGCAATGCTTAAATTGTTGGGGCAATTTAAGACATCTTAGAAGGAAAATAGAAGTAGCCCTCAACTCAATTCTTTTATAAAATTGATTTTCTAACTGCTTCTGACCAAAAATATTCCGTTAGATTTAATGCGTCTACCAATTGCCAACTACAACAATAGAGACATGCTAGCCACAATAGGATTAGAACCCGCCATGAATGTGCATTTGACCACAATCAGAGGTCGTATTCTACTATTCTTAGGCATTCAGTGGTTTGCGATTTGAGATGGTTAACTATGAATATTCATTGTTATATCTTCTGTTGTTAACTCTATAACAACGTGTTTTATTTGTCACATAAGTAACCATATAATCATCATTACATAAACCTTTAGCTATGAATATCGCATTCTTTGCAAACAAAAATAGAAGATGGTTTTGCAACAAATACTGTATTTTATTATATATTTAACATCGAATGATGTTACAAGCCAAGCAAGAAAGCTCTTCCCTCCTTTCAACTAGTATATCCAATTTCTCTTGTCGGTTGTATAGAAATCATCACTCCGGAAGATGCAAACTCAACATATAACAGCTCCACAGAGGAGAGACGTAATGAGTATATCTATAAGGAGTTGAGCGAAGGAGAGATCAAAGGAAAAGAGGAAGAAGAGCCCAAGCATCTTAGTCAATGGTAAAAAAACGTCCCGACAGCTTTTCTTGTTTCCTTCCATTATATCTAGACATTGATGCCATGCCAGCCTGTTGGGCCCGAGGAAGCGAACGGCTATATAGAGAAGTAGTTGGAGCTGTGGAAGCTGTTCATCCTTCAATTCTGTTTTTTAGCGGTTCTATAAGTCGTTGTGGCCTATTATCATGTGGTGTATTTGTCATTGCAAGCCAACTCTGTTGTCTTTAAAGGTGGCATGAACATAAACTAAAAAGTTAGGGAATAGATTGCAAAAACAAAATTCATGAATAATGGAAGTTGATGTTTGTACAGCACAAAAAGACCTTTTTAGTGTTAGAAGCGGGGTTGGGGAAAAGGATATTCGAACCCTGATCTTTTTTAAGTAGGAGTCACTGCTTCTACTACTAGACCACTAGCACAAAAAGACTTTGCGGAACATAAATGACATCCCATGAAAATTAGATTTTTAAAATAAAAACTACATATATGTTAATCAATTGGAAAACAGATGGAGAGCTCTTTAATTCAAATTGTAATGACTTAACCTTTACAAAAGTAAAGCTTTTTTCTAGAAAAGACCCTCATTGGTTCTTTTTAATTAGAATGATCTCCGAATTTTAATAATGAGGATTTTTTATACTTGTGTCCCTCCGAGGTTGCGCAATTACAATTATTTCTCTTCCTTTTTCGCCATGACACACTTGCCCATGCATTCTTATAAAATTCACAGTACTGCCCTATTCTTATTGCACTTATGCCTTTATATTACATTTACAAAAAGACAATGCTGTGGATTTTGTAAGAATACTAGACCTGGCCAAAGTGTGGGCCGGGCTGGCCCATGGGCCGGGCCGAGCGGGCCGGGGTTCTAAAACCCCCTGTCCAAGGCCCGGCCCGGCCCGGTCCATGGGCCATACTTCAAGGCCCAAGCCCGGCCCAGGTCTGGGCCGGGCCGGGCCGGGCCGGCCCATGGGCCGAATGTAAAGTATTTTTTATTAATTTTTTAATCAAATTTATGGAGATAATTAAAATTTTTATCATCATCTAATCTTTCTAAATCCAAATAACCATAATATGTGTTACTTTGCATCTAAAATATAAAAAAAGATGTAATATTGATAACGTAAAAACAAAAACTTGAAGTATATTATATTAAATATATCTAAAATATGATTTTTAAACATATATTTTTATATGTGCGGGCCGGGCCGGGCCGGGCCGGGTTCTATGGCACATGTCCACGGCCCGCCCAGTTGACGGGCGGGCCAAAGAGCGGGCCGGGCCGGGCCGGCCCATTCCTAAAATTTCTTGGCCCAAGCCCGGCCCATGAGTGGGCTGGGCGGGCGGGCCCCCGGCCCATTGGCCAGGTCTAAAGAATACAAAGGCACAAGTAATATTGTAAAAAAGGTAAGGATATAATTGTCACGACCCGCCCCACTAGCCGAGACGAGTGCGACATTTATTTTAAAACAATCCGATCATCTTTATCATAATTAGCATGTTTAAAAAGAAAATCCAACAGCAATTCCTCTATTTTATGGACTCCCAAACGCTACCCTGTACCTGAAACAATGACTATATATATAACTTTTCATAAACAAATCCACTCAATTCACTAACCCAAACATCCAAGTCATTATCTGCATCTGTAATATCAAACATATTTCTATTGTTCCTTACATACAACTGTCAGCTACTGCCATGAGCTCGGATACAATTCTTTAAACTTCACAAAACATTAGGTCTCCTAGGATATTGACTTTTTACCTGATGTACAAAAATTTTCCTTAATATCACAGAAGTGGAGTGAAAGTCCCAACACTATCCGCCAAAGCTTAACTCATTCCCTCGCTTCCTCTATGGCTCCTCAGGTGTGTCTGTAAATAATATTAAATAATAGTGGGTTGAGTCTAAACTCAAAATGAGCTTAGACCCAGCGAGTGGGTCTCAAGCATTTTGGAAAAGAAAATGAACTATTTTTGAAAATAACTTTGCTTATCATATAAAATAAAAGGTATTGCTGCAATATGACAACTGCACAAAATATAAACTAAAGCTTTGTCGAATAATGATGCTGTAAAGAAATGAAATATCAAACAAACTGGATAAAATTAATCTATTAACCAGCTGCTGAAAATCTTGTAAAAACAAAATGTTTATTTTCCAACTGTTATAACGACACCACTGTGGCTAACATACTAAGTACATGAACACTGAAATAAACTGAGTCATACGCGTAGACAGCCCCAAAGGCCAATGAACACCCTGCATACGGCCCAAAGCCTATGTGCATACAGAATGTGAACCCAAAGTTCTCTAAACCATAGCTGATGGTTTCGTCATATCTGATGACAAGTTTCAGGGTTATATCTGATGACATCACCATATCTGATGGCTAGTCCATGACTATGTCTGAGAGCTATTGTGGTGGTCATTGTTTCTAACATATTTGCTGATCCATAAAAATATCACTGTAATATGGGAAATTCTGATATCTGAATCATATTATTGTACTGCACTTGTCTGTATTTATCTGAAAACTTCTATAGTATTAAAATACATAATTAAATATCAAAACACAAAGCGAAACTTTTTCTGTCGTACACTAAACTTGCATGCAATATCAATTTTACGAAACTGTCATCATCTTCGACGAAACTAAAACTTATCCGATTATCAAGCCAGGTACATACATAACTGTGTCATCAAAAAAACATCAAAACTACCATATTGCAATGTACTTGTGAAAACATGGATTATATCTTAAAATAGGCTTGAGACCACTCACCGTAAATTATTATTTTCACTGAAAATCCGGTCCTCGCTGAGCTTGTAATGATCACTGTAATGGATTTTGTATATGAAATATGTAACTATATTATGACATCAAAGAAATGATACATGCACGCTATTGTGTTTACATCTCTATTTGTCATTCTAATCATTCTCCAAAAACTATTAAATTATTTACCACAACTCTAATAAGTAAAATATACATTTGTATTTTTTTCCAGGTTTGGATTGTACGTTAGAGGTTGATATGAATGTTTAGATAGTTTAATGTAGGCATTGTTAAAAGAACAGTTAAAATGGTCAAATGTAGATAAAAAATATGAATGACTTAATCATCCTCTTTATTCAAGTCGTATATATAGCATATATAAACCTTTCGTATCCTCGTATTCTTTTACTGAATATATGTGAACTTTGTAAATTTCCTTGATCATCATAATAAGGGTTATATTAACTTGCTAAGTAAAATTACAGAATACGAGTAAAATGGTATTCAGGATACAAGTATTTACAGTCCTTTGTATACTTTAGTTGATTAGTTCACAAAAGTTTTCACCGGATGATATTACTACAGATATACAAATTTTCTAATACAAAACCTTGAAATATTTTTACAAAATATATGATTTCTTTTTACAAAGTCATAGCAGTTCGCTGCATATAACAAATAAAGTTTGCTCACATATTATTATTAATGCTTACGCATATATTATGTAAGATACATGGACATGAAAAAAAATGTAAAAGTTTCACGAATGAGAAAATAAAAGAAATGGCATCTGGAAATATTAATTCCTCACAGGCGTTCAGCTTGGATGACCCTATCTGTTAGGATTTCTCTCTCCATCTATCTGTTGGACATGTGAGCCCACGGCGAGCCATTATGCAATAAATGTTATTGCGAATATCATTCCCTGATCTGAAATGAAGAATAAATAATTTGCATAATAGGTCCCTCTGTACAATTAGGGTTATGTACCATGGCTATCTTAATGATCATACAGTTGTTGATTCAATTGTTGAATCATGGAGGCTGGTGCTTGGATGAATATCTAAGGAGTTAGATTGAGGACTCATCAAGCACCGTTAAATGATTGTTAAGATGTGATCTCCAGCCTGAGTAGGAGATGGCAATCCTTTCTCACATAGGCTGATATCTGACCGACCTCTTGATGCAGGTCCTCTGCATAGGAATAGAGATTCGAAGGTGTCAGATTAGTTAGGTCAAAGAGTTGACTTAACGAGATCGAGATAACCTAAGTCCTATGTTGAATGCTGTCACAGCATAGGCACGCATCCTCTGACCGGAGACAGATGTATTGCTATATGTCTGAGTATGTACATTTGACAGACCAATAGGTTGATGACCTAACCAAGGTCTATACATCGGCGCGTTGGTGTGCATATAAGGGTATATGAGTAATACGATCTCTCAAAGGGATCATACAGGTTCACTACTGAACCGGAAGACATGAGCTCACTCATGAGATATTGGGAAGAATCAAATTCTGTGCACGGTCGTCTCGCTTTGGAAGCTTGACTGAATTTGTAGGTTTGATATATACTTTTGGAAAGTATATGATCAAGACCTAGGTATGATATATGCTTTTGGAAAGTATATGATCGATACCAAATCCCAATGATCAAATGAGAAACTTGGTGATCAAACCCTGAAGAAGACAGTGTAAAATAGATCTTGATCTTCGGGTTGACCATGGGTCTTCCAGTATGCAGGATGTACAGGTATTGGGAATACCTGAGGGTGATGTGATCATAAACGATTGTATATCCATGACGCTTCCATTCCGAGGGAGTGATGAAACAGGTCTGGATTTTAGTGACTCCTTCCAGTAGAGAAGCAATCTGATCTTAGTCCAAGTGTTGGACATTGATCTGAATGAGATTCAGATTCAATGAGAAGATTGGATTTGCGGTCTTGATTTAATCAAGCATCTGTGGGAGGTTCGTAAGGTCTGGATTTGAGATAAGATCTCAATATCCAAGTCACTATACGTGGAATAATACAATCGCCCTGTCCTTATCTCCAAGTATCTGCGGAGAAAGCACATTATTCTTGAAAGGGTTCAAGAATAATTCTTTTGATGAAATATCCATGCAAGGACTTGATGATTAAATGAGATTTAATTATCAAGCTTAATATGAATATAATTCATATTGTGAAAATGATTATCTAAGATAATTAAATGGGATTTAATTATCAAGGATTAAGAGAATGTGGATAACACTATCCATGATATATGTGTGTTATAAATATGATTTATAATATACATATATAAGAGAGAGAGAATTTATGTAAATAGCATTTGTTAATTAATAATGTGGATTGGATTCACATTTATTAATTAATTGGAAATGCAATTTACTAATTAGTTTGGGTTGTGAATATGATTCACATAATATTCAATGGCAAGATTTAAATATTCACAAATTAATTTGGAATTAATTTGGTGAATATTTATTGTGATTAATTAAGGAATAATAAGATAAATAAAATGAAGCAAAATAAACCACCCTCCATAGGTGGCGTCACCCATGAATTGTTCATGGGTGACGCCCCCAATTTTAGGGAGGTTGGTTGACTCCATTTTATTTATCACATTATCTCTTAATTAGTTAATGTTAAATTAAATTATGTTAATAATGTTGCAACATTTTTTAATTTAAATTAATGTTGTTGGTTTTAACCAACAACAATCATAGCCATTGATTTAGCATGGACCAAGCATAGCCCTTGGATCCACGTGTCCCATGGATTGAGATCCATTGGATCCTAAACTAGTATAAAAGGAGGGCTAGGGTAGCCTTTCCAAGTTACAACATTCTTGAGTTGAAGAACTCTACTCTCTCTTTCTCATTCTCGTGGGGTCTCCCTAATATTCAAGTGGCCGTCCACTTTGTGTATTAGGAAGGAGATCATTTTTCTACGCCTCGACGCTTGGATCTTCGTCAAAGGATTGCGGGAAGGACGCGACTCATCATCGTGCCCGCAAGCGCATTCTCCGTGGGTCGGACTTAAGATAGGAGGATCTCTACTTTGGGATCTCGCGATCACAACCACGCTTCAAGAGGTATTCCTTGTACTTTGTGGTTTGATGAAACGATCCGAGAAGTGTTCTCGTGATCATGTGGTTTCATCTTTAAAGTTAAAAATTTTAATTTCCGCTGCATCTAGCATCTAGTGCGACTAGTTGCTCCGATTGCATATGATGCGATCGACACGCTTCTTGAAGGATATTGTGAATCCTTAAGCGCATCACGGAAGCGTGTTGATCGCATCGTATGCGATCGGAGCAACTAGTCGTACTAGATGCTAGATGCAGCGGAAATTAAAATTTTAACTTTAAAGATGAAACCACATGATCACGAGAACACTTCTCGGATCGTTTCATCAAACCACAAAGTACAAGGAACACCTCTTGAAGCGTGGTTGTGATCGAGAGATCACAAAGTAGAGATCCTCCTATCTTAAGTCCGACCCACGGAGAATGCGCTTGCGGGCACGATGATGAGTCGCGTCCTTCCCGCAATCCTTTGACGAAGATCCAAGCGAAGCCGAAATGCTCTCCTTCCTAATACAGAAAGTGGACGGCCACTTGAATATTAAGGAAAGCCTACACGAGAATGAGAGAGAGAGAGAGTAGAGTTCTTCAACTCAAGAATGTTGTTGTAACTTGGAAAGGCTACCCTAGCCCTCCTTTTATACTAGTTTAGGATCCAATGGATCTCAATCCATGGGACACATGGATCCAAGGGCTATGCTTGGTCCATGCTAAATCAATGGCTATGATTGTTGTTGGTTAAAACCAACAACATCAATTTTAAATATTAATTAACTAAGAGATAATATGATAAATGAAATGGAGCTAACCAACCTCCTAAAAAAGGGGGGGGGGGGCGTCACCCATGAACAATTCATGGGTGACGCCACCCATGAAGGTGGTTATTTGCTCCATTTTATTTATCTCATTATTCCTTAATTAATCACAATAAATATTCACCAAATTAATTCCAAATTAATTTGTGAATATTTCAATCTTGCCATTGAATATTGTGTGAATCATATTCACAACCCAAACTAATTAATAAATTGCATTTCCAATTAATTAACAAATGTGAATCCAATCCACATTATTAATTAACAAATGCTATTTACATAAATACTCTCTCTCTAATATATGTATATTATAAATCATATTTATAACACACATATATCATGGATAGTGTTATCCACATTCTCTTAATCCTTCATAATTAAATCTCATTTAATTATCTTAGATAATCATTTTCACAATATGAATCATATTCATATTTAAGCTTGATAACTAAATCACATTTAATCATCAAGTCCTTGCTTGGATATTTCATCAAAAGAATTATTCTTGAACCCTTTCAAGAATAATGTGCTTTCTCCGCAGATACTTGGAGATAAGGACAGGGCGATTGTATTATTCCATGTATAGTGACTTGGATGTTGAGATATTATCTCAAATCCAGATCGAACGAACCTCCCACAGATGCTTGATTAAATCAAGACCGCAAATCCAATCTTCTCATTGAATCTGAATCCCATTCAGACCAATGTCCACTTGGACTAAGATCGGATTGCTTCTCTACTGAAAGGAGTCACTAAAATCCATACCTGTTTCATCACTCCCTCGGAATGGAAGCGTCATGGATATACAATCGTTTATGATCACATCACCCTTCAGGTATTCCCAATACCTGTACATCCTGCATACTGGAAGACCCATGATCAACCCGAAGATCAAGATCATTTTATACTGTCTTCTTCAGGGTTTAATCATTAAGTTTCTCAATCTTGGTCATTGGGATTTGGTATCGATCATATGCTTTCCCAAAGCATATATCATACCTTCAAATTCATGTCATGCTTCCAAAGCATGACGACCATGCATGGAATTCGATCGGTTCCAATACCTCATGAGTGAGCTCATGTCTTCCGGTTCACAAGTGAACCTGTATGATCCCTTTGAGAGATCATATTGCTCATATACCCTTATATGCACACCAGCTCGTCGGTGTATAGACCTTGGTTAGGTCATCAACCTATTGGTCTGCCAAATGTACATACTTATATATAGCAATATATCTGTCTCCGGTCAGAGGATGCATGCCTATGCTGTGACAGCATTCAACATAGGACTTAGGTTATCTCGATCTCGTTAGGTCAACCCATTGACCTAACTAATCTGACACCTCCGAATCACTATTCCCATGCAGAGGACATGCATCAAGAGGTCGGTCAGATATCAGCCTATGTGAGAAAGGATTGCCATCTCCTACTCAGGCTGGAGATCTCCACTTGACAATCATTTGACGGTGTTTGATGAGCCCTCCATCTAACTCCTTAGATATTCATCCAAACACCAGCCTGTATGATTCATTTAATGAAACAACAGCTATATGATCATCAAGCTGGCCATGGTACATAACCCTAATTGTACAGAGGGACCTTATAGTGCATTCATTCATATAATTTCAGAAAGGGAGTGAAACATCAATAACTTTTATTGAAAAACTTAAATATTACAATAACATTTATTGTAAGAATGGTTCGCCCAGGGCTCACAAGTCTAACAATCTCCCACTAGCCCTCGGAACCATTCAGGTACAATCCGTAAACCCATACTCATTACATGCTGGTCAAAAACCTTCTGTGTCAGAGGTTTGGTAAGAGGATCAGCAATGTTGTCGGCAGAGGCCACCTTGGTGATGATGATATCACCACGCTTTTGAATCTCCCGAATGATGTGGTATTTCCTTTCCACGTGCTTGCTCTTCTGATGGCACCTGGGTTCCTTTGCTTGGGCAATGGCTCCAGTGTTATCGCAGAGTAACGGGACGGGAGTATCAGAGGAAACTACGCCAAGCTCCAAGATGAACTTGCGCAACCACACCGCCTCCTTTGCAGCATCCGATGCGGCAATGTATTCGGCTTCTGTTGTTGAATCTGCCGTAGTGTTCTGCTTCTTGCTTCTCCAGCTCACAGCACCACCGTTCAACAGGAATACAAACCCTGATGTCGACTTTCGATCATCAATATCTGACTGGAAGTCTGAATCTGTATATCCCAAGACTTGGAGATCACCATCCCCATAGACCAAGATGTAATCTTGCGTCCGTCTTAGATATTTGAATATGTTCTTTACTGCATTCCAGTGTTTTTCTCCATAGCAGGATTGGTAACGACTTACCACTCCCACTGCATGGCAGATGTCTGGCCTAGTACACATCATGGCATACATCAAGCTTCCTACGGCTGATGCATAAGGGCATCCAGCCATGGCCTTCCTTTCCTCAACACTTTGAGGAGCCATCCCTTTGGACAGATGGATACCATGTCCTAAGGGGAGGAATCCTTTCTTCGAACTATCCATACGGAATCGTTCAAGAATCTTCTTGATGTATCCATGTTGTGATAATCCCAATATTCTCTTTTCTCGGTTTCTGAACAACTTCAGGCCTAAGATGTAAGAGGCTTCTCCAAGATCTTTCATCTCGAAGGTATGGGATAGCCAAATCTTCACACTGGTCATCATTCCTGTATCATTTCCAATGATAAGGATATCATCTACGTAAAGCACGATGAAAACAATGGCGCTCCCACTAAGCTTCTTGTACACACAAGGTTCATCAGGGTTTTGCACAAAATCATAACTCTTTATGGTTTCGTCAAATCTGATGTTCCAGCTACGAGAAGCTTGTTTGAGCCCATAGATGGATTTCTTCAACTTGCATACTTTACCGTCCTCAGCTGTAAAGCCCTGGGGCTGCTCCATATAGATATCCTCCTTGAGGTATCCATTGAGGAAAGCCGTCTTGACGTCCATCTACCAGATGTCGTAGTCAAGATATGCAGCTATAGCTAGCAGTGTCCTGATGGACTTAAGCATGGCCACAGGAGAGAATGTCTCATCGTAGTCGATGCCTTCTCTCTGTGTGTAGCCCTTGGCTACGAGCCGTGCCTTGAAAGTCTCTACTTTCCCATAAGGTCCCCTCTTTCTCTTCTCCACTGCATGAGTTTAACTGATGCTTCCTACTGAAGATAAGAACAATACCTTTTTCAGGTCTGTTGATGAACGTCTTCCTCCTCTGCGAGTCTCCCCTCCCTCACCTCCGTGTTTTTCCTCTCTGGTTATTCCGCTTGATCAAAACCTTTAATACCTTTAATACTCAGCTTTGGTTTCTCACCCTTCTTACACGTATTCTACATACTGCCAGATGCTCTTTGGACTTTAAGTTTGAACATGCAAACCAAGGACGGCAATACTTACACGAAGGTTCCAGGCTTCTTGTTTCCTTCTTAATTTGATATTTAAAACATTAGCTAACTTCCCACTTTGGGATTTAAAATATTATCACTACCCTTTTGTTACATACACGAGTTCCAAAACCTATATGTATATATCTATTTAGTTTTTTTTCATATATATAAATGTTGATAATTGAAATAGAATCATATTTATATTATAGATAAAAAATCTTTTTTTTATGACTATTCCAATTACTTATATAACACATTAGCATAAGGTTGGGATAAAAAAAACGTATCTCTTGGAGGATATTACAATAATTGTAATTGCAGAATCTCATAGGTGCACGAGGATAAACAACCCTAATAATTAGTAATTTTTAAAGAAGCAATCGACGAGTCATACATGATACATGTATTCGAAATGGTGTGATAAAGCTTAAGCATATTCGAAATGGTGTAGATCTTAGACCACATTTAGTAAATTCTTTGTTTATTTTATAATACAACGTTTTTTTTCTTAAAAAAATATAAAAAAAGTAGTAATAAAGCTTCCTTATCATGGTTAGCTTTCTAAACTCATTATAGGTCAACTCGCAAAAAGCATCTGAATCTCGACAATCCTAATCACTGATGAAATCATCCTTAAGGTCACGTTCGATCACATTCCATAGTGGTGTAATGGATAATGTAATGACAACGTGATTATTTATCGTCAGATATAGTTTATTTCGAGATTAAATTCTCTTTTTCCAAGATAAATGGATGTTATCCGCATAAGAACAATGCGGGTCTTCTACGGATCCTGCCTCTTCTGAGTCTAACTTCTTCCTGACCTCCATGAAGATCCATTGTATTCGGTTCATAATTTTAACCAATCAACTTCTTCCCGACCTCACCCCTGCTCACGTGCTATCCCCTCCACCTCACGTGCCATCAGCACTGAACAAACGCATCATGTTCATAAAATCCACTTGAATGATCTGGTGGTTAAGCAAACGGATTTCTATCTCCGCGGAGTTTGAACCTCGACAATTATGTGAACACAAAGCTGTTTTATGGAAGTGTTGTATATATCAGTCGCATACTACATTTTATAGATTTTTATTTATTTGAGCTCTGATCCTTTTGCGGTTGTTAAGCTAAGAAAAATGCTTCTGTAGATTTTCTTCGTAAGACGAAAATGTCTTATATCATGTAGGCAAGATTTTTAACATATGTTTATGACATATAAGGTATTGTTGAAATAGGCCTATGCACAACACAATGTATTTTACACATATCTGCGAATAAGAGCAGGGGATGAACCTCCTTTCGGAGGAATCACAATTGTATTGGATGGTCATTTCAAGTAAATTCTATCGGTCGTTAGTAATGGAAGAAGAGTAGATATTGTTAATGCTTCAATAAGTAGATCTAAATTATGGAAGTGTTGCAAGATATTCAAGTTAACTACGAATATGTGTTTATCTGCTAAACGTTCCTTAGATGTATTTGCACGGTCACGAGAAATGGAATTTGAAAAGCAGATTTTAGATATTGGGAGTAGTTTATATACCCACGATAGCACAAGATTGTGACGAAGAAGATGAAATAAGGGTAAAGATTCCCAATGATTTACTATATACTTCGGATGAATCAAGTATGGAATCTTTCTCATCGGATATATATGAAGATTTTGTTGATAAGTTTAACAATGAAAAATATTTGAGTGAGGATTGTATTGTTGCACCAACAAATAATGCAGTTAATGATATTAATGAATGTTTGTTATCATTGGTACCAACTGAATTTAAAACATTTATGAGTTGTGATTCGATAAGTAAAGCTTCTGTAAATCAGGTTGACGTTGATTTATTGTATCCAATCGATTTCCTTATTTTGTTGGTATTAATGATGTTTTAAATCATATTTTAAGATTAAATATTAGATAACCAATAATGTTATTGAGAAATCTAGATCAAAGTAATGAACTTTCTAATGGTATAAGATTGATTGTAAACCATCTCAACAACAAAAAGCACATGAACACACACAACCAAATGGGTCGTGGCGGAACCCGAGGAAGACGAACAGGAAGTGAGCCACGACAGATCTCAAATCCAAATGGAAAGGTGGCGGGACCCATAAAAATCTTGTTATGTTCATCGAAGGGAAGAAGGGAATGACACGAAGGGTTTACACGGATGGCTCAGGACAACGAAAGATTCGTAATGTTAGGATAAACGCACTATTTTTTTATTTTCTTTCTGACATGAGGAGATCATTGTAAGAGGTGTTTTAGTTGAGGCATTAGATAAGTGGCGTAATAGGAGGGAAGTTAGTGTATAATGGAACGTGGCTGGCCCTTCAAAGTTTTTATTGCTATAATAGCAAAATCCACTTCTGCAGATTGTTGCTACAACCTTTTTTTTGGAGATATTTATATAAATACTTGTTTGATTTTACTATGACTTCTTTTTTTAATTTGCTTGACAATATTGATTCAGACTGGTGTACTTGTACCTTATTCAACTTACCATAAAAAGAAAGCTTTCGTTAGCACAACGTTTTGTCCAGTTTGTGGCGTCGGAAATCTCGTTTCCATATGCGAGATATTGCGTTGCCATAACTAGCTTTTTTTTGTAGTAAAACACCAGGTATAATACATCCTCGGCAATCCCAATTTAGTCCATCCTCTTCATACTTCTCCTAATCATTAGGGCACCAAATCGAACTCGTTGACCTCAGGTCCAAAATCAAAATCATAGTAACGTGCCTCGCACATTGGAAATCAGAAGGGTCAAAATTAGCACCCAATATCTTTTGACCTACATAAAGCTCTACATTCTTTAAACCAGTGGATATATTAAAAAAAATTAAATTCCAGTCAATGCCCAAAAAATAATTATTTGATTTTGAGCTGAAAATTTTGGATGGATCCTCGTTTTCCCATCCGTTCACGGCCATTGGTTGGAGGCGTTTAATATAAAAACTATATATGTCCAATTAATTAGACTGTTCTTCGACGGCTTGACATAAGAGGGCTCCCTTTGTAGGTTGACATGTTTGATGTGTAGTAGAAAGATAATCGAGAATATTTAAAACCTCATGCAATAATTCATCGATAAGGAGTGGGGTTAATTATTAAAACATTGGTTTCTGGGTTGGACTGTGTTGGGTTGGAGTTTACCGGTGTACCCTTCCTTCCAACTCTCTCAATCCTCCTCACATTTTACTATTCACAGGGGTATAGTTTACTATTCACAGGGGTACCCCAATCCAACCCAGTCCAACCCAACAACCAAACATGTCCAAAGGATTTTGTATCCGAGTCTCGTTTTAAGACTTCATTTCTGGTTTTATTTTTAAAAGAAAAAATTGTAATTTACTCAATTTAATAAAATTAAGACATATTCCTAACATGAAGTCGAGAGGAGGGGAAGAACTGGGCTTGGGGCGAGAAAGGGGAGTTGGGGAGAGGGGGTTGGAAGAGGGATTATAAGAGGAGCTGAGGTGGTCGAGTGGCGAGGAGGAAGCCATGCAGAGCGCGAATAGATAATTATACATGTATCCCTCTCTTTCCTTGCAAGCATGGATGGAGCAAGAAAGTTATAGGAGGGACACAAAATGAAGTAAAAATATAGAGTTACATGTACATCGATCATTGCAATATCGGCAAGACGGATTTTTCATTTTGTTAAAAGAGAAATATATTGCAACTTTCACAAATTTATGATGAAACTACTACCATGTGGATTAAAAACTGAACTTGAAGATAAGCTAATGACAAAGATTCATTTCAATTAGATATTAATAATTTCTTCATCCATAAGTTGATCTTAAGCTTATCAAAATATATGAAAAATCATTAAATTTTACTTTCTAAAAATAATACATTAGATATGATAAATTGAAATGATGTCTAACTAATCGTTTATCTTAGTATTAACCTTATATATCCAAAAAAAATGCATCAAGAAATGATTGGTAATCATGAAAAAGACATGCGCCAACATTCTTGATTGCTTCAAGTAAACAATCACATTTTTTAACGTAAATTACAATTTGAGTCCTCATCTATGGGTCTGATCCTATAATGGGTCTCGATCTTTAAATTGTAACGATTCGGGTCCTAGGATAATTAATGTAAGGATTTTTTTGGGGTTAACGATGAGTATAGCCTTGTTTAAAAGTTGTAACCCAACCCCTATTCCCTTCCCAACAAAGGCATATTCATCATGAATCCTAAAATTACCATTTCCTAAATGGTCCTGGAACCCAAATCGTTACAATTTAAAGATCGGGACCCATTTTGAGATTAGATCCATAGATGAATCTTGAAATACAATATGTTTCGAAGTTATTTTGAAATGTCATTACAGTAAATTAATCTATGATAACGAATAATCAACATTTGATCTATGATAACGAAAAATCAACATCCATTGCTATATCACCTATAGTTAATTATATAACATCAGTCAGAGGGGTACGAATGTAAAAACCTCCTTATCTTTTAAGTACTCTCTTTAGCATCATCAAGTAATAATACTGTCCCATGCAAGAGAAGAGAGGGCCTTCTGCAAACAAGTTCAGATTATTTTTATTAATTTAATCAACAAGCGGCTGAAAATATGAACTTCTTCTTCTTCCATGACAGGTCAAGATAAACAAATGGCAGCTTTTCTAGATCTTTAAACATATACGAACGAGATTTAACGTATGAATAGATTATGCCCCAATATCATCCCATTGAGGACCTCATTGATAACATGGTTTGGCTGGGTGAGAGTAATACTCACATGAATAATAATCGTTTAGATGGTTAGAGGGTTGGAAGTATAAATGTACTGTGATTTCACATTGATTATGCGTTATATATATACTAACTTTTCTTAGAATTATATTATATTTTTATATTAATTTTTTATTTGAATGTTGTTAAAAAGTTTGAAGCAAAACAAATATATGATCCATATAACTAATTCCAACTCAAAAATATAAAAGTAAAAATGAAGGTATAAATGAAGGTATCTCAAATTACCTCGGAATAATGTAACAACCAAATGAACCCTTTGTTATGTTTTAACGGTTATTGTCTTATTCCATATTGGTGTTGCATTATTTAAATGCTCAAGTAGGTTCTTGTCAGGTGATGCGAGGATGATGTGAACAGCTCTACTCGGACTAGTTTATTACTGTGCAATAATATGGCTGTACTCATAGTCGTAGGCACACATCAACCGATACCTTCTATTGCAGGAAATTGACATCTTGGCACGTAATCAGATCTACTATATATTAATAAGCAGCATCTCTATGATTCGTGATCCATAATACCCGAGTTTGAATTGAAACACTTAATAACTTGAAATTTTATATTTTGTAATTATTCTAAATAGAAAATGAAAACCCGTGATTTTGTGCCGACATCGATTTGTTTTCTGCCAATATTCCTGTTTTGCCCTTCCCATCTTTTAATGTCTGCGTTTTTTCTTTCCGAATGAAAATGCATAATATCTTTAGAGTAAATTACACTGAACTATGTGAACTATACACCGAATTTCAAGGTCATACCAAACTTCAATAAGTAACAATGTGATATATTATCAATTAGTTAGGCAACAATGCGGTCTTTATCTTATGAGAGGACTTTGATGCCGTTATCTTTTCCATCGTGAGGACAAAAATGCCTTTTATTTATAGATCTTGACTTCGGTCAACATCTCCTTTCGTCTCTCTTTCCACACTAGCTAGAAGAGCATGGCTGTCTTGGGGAGCAACACGAAGTCAACCACTGTGTAGGGAGAGGTGTTGGTGATCGGTTGTATATCGACATACTCCTTCATCTCCTTGTCAGTGAGATCGAGCTCCTCCACTTTCATCATCCTCCCTAACCCTTTGTTCGTAAAGTCCCCAGCCCCGAACCTCAACCTCACATACCTCAACTTCGCCATCCCTTCCCCTTCAGCAGTAAGTAGCTCCCTAACGGATCACCATCTCCACCCTCCATTTACAAGTAGATTGTTTTTCGACCTCCATCCTATCCTCTCAATGTTCTAAATTTTATATTTGTATCCCTTATCTCACGATCGTTTGATCCCTACGTCGATATCAACTTCTTCGAGTAAGCCCTCTTGTGACTTCTTCTTCTCCGATGACCATCCTCTTGGCAACATTATCCTCTCTTGCGATGATGTTGGACACACTTCCCTTCAACAAAGATCTCTAGCAATATCTGCTCCTTCAATGATAGTCTTCGACAACATCCTCCCGTTGACCATGGCTATTATTGATGTTCTCTCCTCAGGCGACATACTCCTCCTTGAAGACACTTTCTGGAAATGGCTTCTACTCATGGATCTTCATGCGCTAGTACATTTAGGTGCATATACACTATATTATTATTTTGATGATAACAAACTCTTGTAAGTATAGTTAGTATTGTATATCATTATACAATAGCTTCACTTCAAACTTAAGAAGAAAAGACATCAAAGTAATGCGAGAGCCTAATTCAAGAAATAACACGACAGCATAAGCACGTGAATTAAAAAGCTCGAAGCGTTCAATGAAGGAGAAGATAAAGGGCAACTCAAAAAAAGGAAAACAAGAAAGTTGATTTAGACTTAAATTTGTATAAACCTCTCCGTAGAAAAATTGCCCTCACATACTTGGCAATTAACAGTTATACCTCTCGGGTTAGTTTCGCAGTTAGTGAGATAAGCCAGACCATGGTTTATACAGATCAAAACTTGACTAGTAAAATGTTCTTACAAGTTGTGCTCCTACAATTTCCAAAAATTTACACGTGTACCCATGTACCCATCTCTTTTCTTTATAAGCACACTTGTACCTCTAAGATAAGGTCGGTTCCTATAAGTACACTTGAAAACTTAACCGTTTTCAAATACAAACACTCATGCAAATACAGACATATTGAGAGATATGAAGACTATGCTACCATATTTTAAAAGGACATGGATATAAAATAGATACTGATCACACATAAGCAATATTAGAATTATTTACAGATAAGATTAAATATACATATACGGTACGTAATTAGTTGTATTCCTGAATGTTGTTTGCAGCTTATTTTTGATGTTATTTACATGAATATCAAACGTATTTATATTTACATTGTAATGGAGTGAGTAATTTTTTTAAGTAAACTTTGTCTATAATCAAATTTTTATCAATTAAGTACTTGATGTGCTTATAGGATCAGTCATACGTGGGTGTGGTTGTAGATTATTTGTTATGAAATAGATCCAAGCATACATAAATGTTAGGACTATAGCCTGCTAGGCCTAATATAGCTAATTTCATTCAGTTTTGGTAAATGCATTCATATAAATATTTGACTTATATATTAAATCGTACTTACATTATTTAAATCACAGTATAGGGAAGAACTTTTTGTAAGTCTTGCGGTCGGGCATCAAATTTACTTCATTCCTAGTCCACATGCATATGATGTTGTGTGACAAATTTAGTGATAATATTTATTCAGAATTAATGCAGCATAATATAGGTTCTGTAAAGTCAAATTGGGATGATGTCAACTGCATTAATAGGATCGATTTATTGCTATGCAATATGGGCTACACTCATAGGCAATCTCCATCAGCCACTTCCTTCTCTTGCTGGAAATTGACCTCTTGGCACCCAATTAAAGCTATTTATCATTTAGTATTTTTATCATGTGTGCCTTTCATAACTTCTATGATATTATTTCTTGTTTTTTTAAATATCAGTTGTACCCTTTTATTCTTAAAAAATTCACATTTATGTTCTTTTGTAATATTGGTTATGCATATGATTTACTTGAATGGAAGGACAGAATTGTGAATTTTGTAAGAAAGTAGAGGCACAACTAATATTCCAAAAAATCGAAGGGTTAACTATTATTGCAAAAGTTTGATAAGACCATATATACACACATGCATGCATGCATATATTATCAGGTCCGATATTTGATTGAAATTCAGATAATAATCACAATGAATTTGGTTTTACTTCTCTTGCTAAAAAATAACTCAACTTAGATTTTCTGAAAATCATTGCAATAAACTACTACAAGATGTTTTATTTTTTTAAAAAAATGTGTTACGTGATAAAGTCTCTGTAAATTTTATAGGAACGGACGTGAAGGGTGAAGGCTCGGCCTGGCTATTATTGAGCCCACATGTAAGTGGGCTTGGGCCGTATATATGTGTGTAGGGTAGATAATTTACTAAATAGATTTATATTTTATATTTGTGTTTAGGATCTACTTTAATATTTTTATCTGCATGTTTCCTTCTCGACATACTCATGTAATGTATGCGAGTTGTGTGTTATAATTACATACTTAAATATATACGTATGAAATTATAAAATATGGATGTGTAGATGTACACACACAAGCTTATAATAGTATGTTTGGTATAGGCAATATATTTTACAGAGTAAGGTGCTTATATAATGAAATATTACTTCTTTTTAATTTGCATGACCTGATTTTTTTATCAATTTAAATTTTTATTTTTTAGAGATTTTTCTAGGCAATGTTCAAGTTGCATGCACTACGTGAGACGAAATTACTATAAAAATTAATTTCATTTACGTACATGTCTGTCTATAATTCTATTTTATTGCAACATTTACGAGCTATTTGAGTTAAAATTATCACATGTCCTAATGTACAAGAAAAGAATTTTACTATTGTCCATGTGTAAAAGTTAAAATAAAAGACAGAAAATGTAATTAGTAAATACTGCTGCCTTTTTATAAAAGTAAATGCTGCTATAAGTGATCAGATGTCTATCGTAGGTATGGAAATTTTTATATTATTTTTTGTCATTAACTGACCAATGCAAACAAAATTAATAATCCCCCCCCCCCAAAAAAAAACAGAGTTTCTTGCTCAATCAAAAGGACTTTATTAACTTCGTAGGCGTAACGAAGAATTGATTAAATGAAACCACCGAAGAAAAACTAGTTAAATAGGATAATCAAATCAGGATGAATCAAGACATGTATAAAATACACTCACTCAGATATATTTGAAAGATATAAAACAAATAGTCAATGTATATATCTTAATAAATGTATAATTTTTGTATACCAACATGAAATGTTATACAATAATTAGACCTATATTAATTTAAAATACTTACTGAGATAATTGATTTTAGTTTAATAATTATTTTAAATCTATTTTTATATAAAGGTGTGGTGGACTAGTCGGTTAACAGTTTGCAATGGGCAACCTGGCGTAATGGATTTAGTTCCATATTAATATTTTCGAATAATCCAAAAATTGAAGTATGGTTGAATTTCGATCGAACGTATTCAAATTGGATTTCTAAGAATTAATTGAATCGGTGCCTTGATCAAAATCAATATATTTGAACCAAACCGGTGAAAATCGATTATCCAAGCCGGTCCATGCAGCCATAGTTTTATTGCAATTGACAATCTTACACAAAGTTGTGACTACACATTATTTTAGAAGATAATCATTATATCAAATTAGGCTATAATGATATTTTTCAAAATTCGTCACTAAATCAACCATTGTTAAATATATAACGAGAACATTATTCATTTTGAAATTATATTCTATACTTGAAACTAGCAAAAAATATAATATCTGTTTCTGTATCGTTAGTGATGGTCCATATAACAATGCTAATCGGTTGCCATTTTTATAAAAATTAACTAATTGTCGCTTATTCGTTACTATTTGAAGAGGTTCACAATTGTCGCTAAAATCTTGGTTTAAAATTTAGCGACGACTAGTTAATTTTTTGAAAAATAGTGACAGATAAGTATCATTATATAAACCATCGCTAATGATATATATAAACATGTATTGTATTCATCCCTAATTTCAATATAAAAAATAATTTTATAATGAATAATTTTATATATATATATATATAACAGTGATTGATATACTCATGGATTTTGAACAAAAAATGTCACTATAGACCAATTTTGTTGCCGTGGATGTATGATGATAATTTCAGTGTAGACCTTTGAATGACGGAATTTTTGTTGGCAAAAGATGTTTGATTGGTAGAGAATTTTATCTCTACAACTTAGGTGCTACAAAAGTGTTTTGTTGTAATGACTATCACGCCACATTACAAAAATTGACATATAACAATGAATAATTCGAATATTCGTTACCATATGTTTCGATATTAAATATAAAATAATAAATATTATTGATTGTAAAATTAGCCTTTTTTCTTGTAATTAGCAACAAATATCATATCATTGTTAGAGATTAAATATAACAATGATTTATCGGATGACTTAATCATTAAATTTTAGGGATATTTACACCCATAACCCTGAGTAATTTGGTAATTACCCCAGGACCCCCCTATAATCACGAATTATACTCATGACCTCCAATAGTGCTTAACTCTTACATTCAAAACTACGTGTTAACTTCCATCGAATTTTCCGTTAATGATAACAGTATCCGTTAAATTTTTTGCACTGTATATCCTTTACTTCTTATTATTTACAAAATGACCAAGTCTCTTCCTCCTCCAACCTGGCCACCAGCAAACCTCCTCCTCCCTGCAGCCAACCTCTGCCATCTCCTCCTCTCCCGTCAACCATCCTCGCTGCTTGACCCCTCCAGCCCCGACGAAGGTCCTCCCCGCCAGCCCCCCTCCCGCCCCGATGAAGGTCGTCCCCCAAGGTCGCAACCCCCTCCCACCCCCGACGAAGCTCCTCCTGTCAAGGCCCCTCCTCTCCCGGATGAAGCTCCTCCCCTCCAGCAACCTCCCCCAGGTCGCAATCCCCACCTCCGACGAAACTCCTCCTGTCCGGTCCCCTCCCCACGCAGGTCCATCTCCCCCATGTCGCAAACCCTCCGCCACCTCCCAACCCCCCGCCCCCGATGAAGCTCCTCCCCCCCTGCCCGGTCCCCTCTCCACCCAGGCTCCCCTTCCTCCAGGTCGCAACCCACAACGAAGCTCGTCCCACCCAGCACCCAGGTCGCAAACCCTCCGTCACCCCAACCCCTCCTGTCCGGTCCCCTCTCCACCAAGACTCCCCTCCCTCCAGGTCGCAGACCCTCCGCCCCCCTCCTCCTCGCCCTGACGCAACCCAGGTCGTAATCCAACCACACCCAGGTCGCAACCCAACCACCCCCAGATGCCCACACCCATGTCGCCCGCCCACACCCAGGTCGCAACCCAACCACCGACCCACCCCCCCAAACCCCCCCGCGACGGCCACACCCAGACCCCCCCGCGACGGCCACACCCAGACCCAACCCCCACCCCTGACAAAGCTCCTCCCTTCCGCCCCCATCCCCCCAGGTCACAACCTACCCCCCCTTCCCCAGTTCTCAACAATCCGCCGACCCAACCTCGCCCCCAACCCTACGCCACGCACAACCTCCGCGACCCGCAACCTACCTCCGGATCTGCGAGTCGCTTGCCGAGGAAGAAGAGGGAGGAAGAGCTGGTCGGCTGGTCGGCGGGGGGTCGGAATCGCCGGATGAGGAAGGGGATATAGTCGACGGTTGGGAGAGACCCGTTGGAGGAGGGGGGTTTCTTTTTCATAATAGTTTTTATTTATTTCTAACCGTTGGATTCATGTCAGGTCAAATTAACTCGATGGTGTGGTTATGATTGACGGCTAAAACTAACAGAAGGTTATGGATGTGAGACGGAGTAATATTCGGGGTTTCTCATATAATTCGTGACTATCGTGGGCACCTGGGGTAATTATGGAACTACTCAGGGTTATGGGTGTAAATATTCCTAAATTTTATAGTAATCATTTCCAAATGTAATAAATAGAAGAAAATGTCGATGGATAACCATTGCTAGCTATGTGTTTTGTTGCTAGAAACCTTGCAAATCTAAAGAATCAAGGAATGGATAATATTTATTGATATAAGTTGAAGAATAGAAGATCATACGACAATGAATATTTAATTATTCATTGTCATATACCATTTTTATTGCAGTATTAGAGTGACAAAAATGACGATGTCTTTCGTGTTAATCAACATGTATCCACACTGATAAAAGCAATGGTTTTTCCTTCAAAAAAATAGAGAACTTCTATCGGTGTAAAAATGAAGACGGCAATGGTACATAAGCAATCAAACGTTTTAAGGGATATACAAATAAAAATCTTTTTTAACGTTGTACACCTTGAGCATAGAAATAAGGGCATTCTTTAAGGCGAGCGGATCCTCTGTAGTATTGCAGGGATCTGCAGTAAACCACGAGAAGGCCCTAGCCTCTCCATTAAGATCGAGCGGTTTGCAGGAAATCTGAGTTTTTGTGAGCTCTTACTGTACGAATCGCTCGATCAAGTTTGAGCTCCTCGTGGTTGCAGATCCCTATAGTACTACAGAGGAGCCGCACTCTTCTCGAAGGTTTTCGGGGGTACAGATTTCGTGGCACGAGGTTCTCCTTTAAAATATGCAGGCTGCCAACCAGACAAATATAATCACGACGTCGCTATTATATCCTTTAATGCAAAATTCTAAGATTTGTATAATATCTAAAAAGGAAGCCATCTCCACAGATTGCCAACTATCACAAGTAGGGTTCCTACAAACCAACAGCTCAAACAACCAATACATGACTTCCATCCAAAATCCAGGCAATTTTCGTTGTATGATGCCTGCATATTCCATCTACTTGATCCAAAGCTATCACGTTACGTAATACTACTACTATATTATACACAAATAAATGAAGACCATGTGAGTGGTAGTCGTTTTTCTGGATTTATGAAATACGCAACGTGCCTTCGATATTAATATTATATACGATCGAACTCCAAGAAAAATCCCGGTCTTCTATACAGGCAAGCCCACTGACCGCATTATATTTAAGAACACCTAATCGATATTGACATGTTCTGTTTTTTTTAAATACTCAGTTGTGTTAGTTCGTTCAATGTAGTCCTATATTAATAATATGCTGTACTTTGTAATATTTACTGATCCATTTGTAGAAGTACTTCAGTTATATAATTATCGATGTTAAACTGCTGAGCTCTGCCTTAGTCAAAGTCTGTATTATACGTTCAGATTCTACAGATTATACCAATTAAGCACTGTAGACTGCAGTCCAACTATATATACAAAGAGAATACCACAAAATCAAATCACCACTCTGTATTCAAACTGCATTATGGAAGAAATCATTCAGTCAAGCTCAGCAACTGGCAATCTTGAACCTCCTTCTTCTTTTTCCTTGTTGCTTATGGTCGATCTCCTGCTCCACCTTGTCGACGTGCCTCGACATAGTGCTTACTCCATGAAGAGGGGCCCATTAGAGTGACTGCATACATCCAGACAACAAACCTCTTGGAACAGTTGGAGAAGGTCTTTGATATGTATATTTGCAGTACTGTATCCCCTATGTTGGGATGTTGAGTTTAGGCAATTTGTTCCTTGTTTGCCTCTGAGCGATGGACATCCAAACAAAGGTGCCATGTGAGAGCTATGTTCTCGATAGGCCAGCACCTCTCCTCTTCTTAGATTCCCGTGAACGAACACATCACGAATAGCGCAGCCCAGTCGAGCGCCGCGTTTACGTCATGATTAGATGATTTTTAGTAACTAATCTTTTACCTAGCATTTAAAATGTGTGACAGATCGATGATAAGCGAGCGTGCTATGATATGCTCGGTCGGTACCTGTTTACATTATATCTAGTAATTATGCTACCGATAAGTCTTGCTTCACATGTAAGATCAAGAGAGCAATGGAATGAAGAGAGTTGCAGTGATTTATAATTAGGATTACCTGTGAGTTTGTGTGTAAAGATTTCTCTAACAACTGATTTTAAGTGAACTTCGCATGCTATTTTCGCCAAGTAAAACAATGCAAGGGAATTTACCATAGTAGAACAGCTATAGGGATTAAAGTGAAAAACCAACCGACACAAAATTAATTAGGAGGGTATGAAGATGGAGATATAGTACTTATACCGACGTCATTTGCATCATCGATATAGTAGAAGGCCAATAATGCCCATGAATCGATCCAAATAGTTGGATTCCTGGACAAAAAGAGGGCGAGACCACTGCTATAATAATTTGTATTGCACCACAAGGACGATCTTCCAACCCGTAGTTTGCATACCTATCCAAGATATCTGCTTTTTCCCTTGCCCAGTTTATCCGTATCTGGATAGGCACAAAGCTGCCAAGAGACAAGAATCATGCAACTCCTTGAATCATGAATGTTTCCCAAATACTAATTAATGGTGGCCATATCTTCTAGAAAATCTTCTATACTGGTTATATTAGTCAATCATACTCCATATATTTTCGCCAAATCCAAAATTTTCAGACAAGAGATTCATAACAATTCATTGCTACCTGTAGAGAAACACGCAAACAAATAATATAAGAACACGGGGATTTACGTGGAAAATCCTCCTCATCGGAAGGAAAGCCCACTGTAGGGGATGTCACCATGTACATAGGCTTTCAAGATTTTCTTATTATCTGTTTAACAATTAACATTGGAATGTCTATAATATTTATAAGGATGGGGCTAAACAAATCCATATTCAAGGTTCACTTAACCCAAGTCAAGTCTTCAACACTTCTCTTCAAATTAGGCATGGATGTCAATCATGCTCAATTTGTCCACTTCCATCACATGTTGAACAATGGAAAAATTCTTTTTAGTAAAAATACATGCCATATGGTCTTCACATTTGAGGAAGATAAGGGCGAAATTGTACAGTAATAGTCTTTTTCCAAATGAAATGTATATTGATTTCCATGTGCTTGGTTCAATCATATTGCATATTGTTGTTGGCAAGAATGGCGTTTGTCACTATAAATCCTCACGAACATGTTGATTTCAACACACATGTTTTGGAGTATTATTACATTAGCTACAACAAAGGCTATATTATGGAATTAATTAGGCTTAACACAATATTTGACATACACAATTTATTTCTTGCTTTATTGTATAAAAATATTTCCAACTTAGTACTCTGAGTATAACGTGGAGTAGAGGAACAATCATCAATCGGTTTAGTCAGCGCAATCAATCAAAGCTTCAACTCTCGCATCCTTTCCATCAATCAAGGAACAATTCCTTTAATCTCAAGATTCTCATATGTAGCAAAGAATCTGATAGACAATGTTATTATAAATGAGATATATGATGTTGTGGTGATTATTTGTTGCGGTATGTAATAATCGTTGCGTAAGTCATATTTGTCGGGGTAAGGGCGAGATATGTAAGCTTTCTAGATATCTTTGTTAAAATAAAATTGCGTCAACAACTTCTCCTGACTCCAGAAATTTCTTAAGTTAGCAATTATTCTAAGTTTCTAGATTTTTCTTTAGAAGATGAGCCTCTTATTCTCTAGAATTTTCCTAAGTTAATTTATCTGCAATTATCTAGAATATTTTTTGGATGCATTCAACTCCAATATTCTAGCGAATTCCATACTCTTAAGGTTATTTGAGCAATACTATAAATAGCTCTTGGGAGTCATTGTATGGAGGCATCAAAAAGAGGCATAAGCATTAAGGAGAGACACAAGGCAAGTAAGCAAGAGAGAAGATTGTGTGTTTTATTGTTATGTAAAGTGAGTGCTAGTCTTCTTGGTGAGTTGAATGGTTGTTCTATGTATGTATTTATATAGTATTTTCATGTAGCAATATACAATACATCATCTTTATTGGAGTCAAGTATTTTACAAGTGGAATTAGAGTTTGAGATATTTTACAAGTGGTATCAAAGTTTGAGATATTATACAAGTGGTGTCAGAGCTTGAGGATATTCTACAAGTGATTTTAGAGCAGGTCCTTCCTCTGGGTTCTAAGGGTAGGTCTTTTTAGGAGTAGTGTCCATCCATCAAACAATTTAGTCATACTTGTACTCCAAGAAAGTATAGTCATGTCCTTTCAAAATAATGAGGAGAGTTATGTGTCCACATATTGAGTTGTTCCGTGAAATCTTCTAAGGGGAGTAACTACCTACATCCAGTCTGAGATTGTGAAGTCAATTTGCTCAGGGACCAATTGTTTTCGATAAATCTAGATAGCAGATGTCGTTGGTGCAACGAACTCCATCAAGAAGCTCAAGGGAATAATCACAGCTATAGGAAGACATGCATGAAGTCCTATCTTTAAGGACAAGATCTCTGGGAGGTCACCAGTGGTGATGTTGTAGCACCTTCGTTAGCAACATGGGTGGATGCTTGGAATAAATGGAAGATTAAGATCGGGAAGGCAATGTTTATGCTCAAGATGATGATTTAGGAGGACATGATTGAGTACATCTTAGAATCCACTGCTCCGAAAGAAGCTTGGGATGCACTCATCATGTTATTCTCACGTAAAAATGATGTGCGATTACAACTGGTGGAGAATGAGTTGATGATGCTCAAGCAAGGAGAAATGACAATCACTCAATACTTCACAGAGGTATGCTCACTCTACTGAGGTATCTCTCAATTAGATCCGCAATTAAAAAATAGTAAGCCATGGATGTAAATAATTATTATCCATGGCTTGAGGTCAGAATACAATTCATTTGTCATCGCTGTCTCCGGGTGACTCGCTCATCCCACCTTGTTAGAGTTTGAAAGTTTCTTAGCAAATCAAAGGACTTTGACCAAGCAAATGGTTGGTCTATCAGTGAAAGATGGAGAAGAAGCATTGTTTAGTCTGCATAAATGAGGGAAGCTACATGAGTCACATCAAAAAGATTCAACTCCTTAGTGGAAGAAGCATCCACAGAGGAGATTCAAGCTAAGGGGAGCTCCATGCAACCGACACAAAGGTCAAATGATTTTGTATAGAAAAAGAATGAGGGGTGCTTCCTTTTGGAAAAAGGAACACTATTCATGTGACTCCATGTTCTGGAAGAAGCCAATCGAAAGCAATACAGTAATATCAAGCAATCAATATGAAGATTTTTTTAGAAGAAATATGGGATGAGAAGGCATATACGATGTTCACATCATAGAAGGATTTATCAGAAGATAATTGGGATACGGAGGCATATAAAACGATCACATTGTACAAGGATTTATCAAAAGTTGAATTAGTATGAGGAGGCTTCTATGGGGATCATGTAAGAAGACGAATCAACTTTCGATGAAGCATCCTCCTTGTGGTCAAGTTAGGAGGCTAAACTTCCATATACGATGATTTTGGAAGATCAATTAGAAGAAAATCAATGGTAGCTTCAACAAACAGAAGATGACCCTAAGGAAAAATAAAATTTTACTAATCAATAAAAGTAAAATTTTGCCCAACTTGTATTAATTCTAAATAATTAATTAATTTGACTGTTTAAATTTATTTTACATGGTCAAGTGTGATCCTTAGTTATTTTTTAATCAGATTCACGTTGCATAAGTATAACCTGATAACATTTAGAAATGTCACAAAAAGTAGCCATTAACTAGCTGTTGTATTTGATTTTGAAAGTTAACCAATCATGTCAAAATGTCTATTGATCAGGGTTGATCGATTAATCAACAAAAGATGATCAATCTTGATAAGAAAGTTGATCGATCATATCAAAAATTTGATCTCAGGAATAGACGTTGACTCAGTTTGAAATTTGATCGATCAATCAACAAAAATTGATCAATCATGCTTAATATTTAACTTGAAAGTCAAAGCCAATAAGTTAGAAATTCATGATGCACGATGCTTTATGAGAATCTTTACAATACTAATATAATTACAAGATGGGGGACTCAATAAAAGAAAAGTCTTCAACTTCATCTTGAGCTTGTGCTAAAGTCCCTTAATCTTGAACTCTTTTAAGCTTTGGCCCTTCTTCCTTGAGGCCTGGGCTCCATATGTTTGAGCTTCTTCTCGGTCATTTAGCTTTCTTGATTTGCCCTAACTTGAAGCAAAATATGCAAGTTTTGTAATCAACAAGATATGCATGATGTTCATGCTTGAATTATCACTTACGGATAGAATGATTAGTTTTGACTATAAGCAATGGCTAATCTAATAGCTTCGAGAGGATGCTCGATTAATTAGAAATATAGTATTAGATGATCGATCAAATTTTGAAGGACTAGTCATTCACTTCGAGCAACATCAATGAGCCCTTAGTAATATAATTGCTCAATACATAGAACTTGATCGATCATACTTGGCGCATCAACTAATTAAATCATGGGAGATTATCTATCATGATCAATCTTGACGTTTGTCAAAAAGCACACGTGATTAATCACTTAGCACTACAAATGACACAGTGATAGATTAGTGGTAGCTAACTGATCGATTATAACAATTGATCTAAGACAATCGAAAGCATTCGAAAATCGAACTCCGATCTAGTTTCTCCATGAAACTCTCAATGACCTTGTATGGGCGACTACAACACGAGGGGAGAGATCGTCAACTATACACAACTGAAAGTGCGAGTAGCCTCGAAGTGTGTCATCGCATAGAGTTTCGACAGATTCCCCAATCCTCTATAGGTTTGTCTTACTCCACATTTAAAAATGGGTAAACAAGTAGGCAAAATTACACATGTATTTGCATAGAAAACCTTCTCAACAAAGGAAAAAAACAATGGGATGAGATACCCTTGCACGCGAAAAAGTGGTTAGGATTTTTCTTCTTTCCATCTAGTAACTGAGATAAAACATTTGTAGAAGTGGGGATTAAATGATTTTGTACCCAAGATTCATTTAACCAAAATACAACCTTTAACACTGACCAAAGCTAAAACTTGTCTGGTGTTGGACGAAGACATATCAAGCATAAGGAATCAAATGTAACGCATAACAGCTATCTCGTAATCCTTGCTTTCGCAATCAGATGCCAGGAATTTCTGCAAGGGTTTTCCATCTCCACCTTAAAAAAAGTCACATGCATATTTATAAAACTGTAAACTATATTTGGGTTTGCATATTTTGTAGAATTCACTGTGAGTAAATTACCATGCTTAATTATATTACGATAATGTTAAACACCATTTACTTGCCAAACAACTATTAGCATGATCCAACAGTACGGAGACTGTCTGATCATACTACAGTTATGTTCACTCTCGAGCCAACGTAGAACAATTACAGTTCTCCGTACTCTTCACTAAATCGGCATCCCCTTCGTACATTCAAATATAACACCTATAAGCATCAAAGGTACCTAACACGCATCGACCACAAGTCGAAATGTAGATAAAAAAATCCTCCTTTGAACTAGCATTGTCCCTACTCAAACATAGCAGGTTCTTATCAGGCAGGCCAATGAGATCATTCAAGGCACCTAAGTAAATAAACCTTTACACTGAGCAGGGTAAGTAAATGGTCCTCCTCTGCACACCCCTCAATGCCTCAAGCCCCCCACATGAATAGAGATAGAGTCTCAGATCAGGGAGACATCACCACATGTCCCTCCTCTTTCTCACAAATCTCAGACCATTCTCTCTCTCCTCATTCACTATAAAAACCACTTGCAATTTAATGCCACCACCTCCCTTTGGTTAAAAAGGCTGAACCTTTTGATTTAGAATCCTACTGACCCACATCACCAAACTGCAACCAAGCCGCATCAAGCTTCAGCTTGACTGAAAAGGAACAACATCAACTCAGCTACCAAGTTCCCACACGCATGTGTTAGCAGACTTGCACTTGATGTCCAAGTTCCTGCATTGTTGCTATTCTTCAAGGATCACTCACTGACTTGTTAGTTCTAAAAGAGCATGTCCAAAAATGGTGCCATTCTTGCATTGTACTGCAGCATGCTGGCAGTAAGGCCAGGTGGCATATGCACCAGTTTTTTTTCCTTCTGAATGTTAGAATATCAACAAAAGCAAAGGGGGTGTTTCAGAACAAAGAAAAGAGAGCCCCCCCCACCCCGCCTCATGTCCAATCCATGACGAGATCCCACTCCTCCCCTCAAAGACATAGTGTGCTTTTATTCCTGCTAGGAATCTTCCAAAGTGTTCTTCCTATCATTGGCCCTGCTACCCAAGCAAACCCACCAACTCCCCTTATAATGTTTAATATTTCAGCTCTAGTTCTACTTTGGAGTGGGTGATGACACTAAACTCCTCAGCCTTTCGCATTAAATATAGCAAAGTTCACATCTCTGGTTTTGGTATGGACACTAAACTATGGGAACTCCCAAGCAATTAAATCTCATGGTCTATAAATAGAATAGTAAGAAATAAGATAAGGGTTTCTTGGTTTCAAAAAGTGGGATGCTCTTTAAGGGTCTGTTTGGTTTCAAAAAGTGGGTTGTAAAGTGAAAGTGCAACATTTTGCTTGGGCACCAAGAGGAAGTGAAAATGAAGTTCCCTTGTGATGTGAAAAACTGCAATGTTCACCAAAAAGTGGAAATGTCTAGAAGAGAAAACAAACCCAAGTCATTGAGATGTCATTAGGTTACCAACAGCAATGAGAATATCCCCCAAAGCAAAGACTTCTGCCCACCACATAGATCAAATGAAATGGGGAGGGTTCACCTAAACCATGACAACCTAAATCCCACTAAACAAGTGGTCACATTTCTCATCAAATCCAACCACGGGACCAAGTTGGAAACTCGACAAATGAAAGCATACAACTCATCACATTCAATGCCCACTTATCCCTCTTCTAGCCAGTCAAATTGAGAATTTGATCATAATATAACTCACATCATTCAATAGGGAAATTGATGTTCATCTATCAAGGCATGGCAGCTCCTTTATTTCCTTTTTCTTTGCACATAGTTCCAAATGGGAGGAGAAACACACACCCCCTCCCCATCAAAATCTAGATACACAAAAGAATTCAAGAAGGAGGAGGAGGCAGGAGGAGAAGAGAAAGAGGAGAATCAAACCCAAATGGAGGGACACAAGGAAGTAGGAAGGCAGAGGCACGCGCAACAAGTTACCCTGATTGCCGTGTGCAATCCCTCTATCAGAACAACTCCCAGTTGAATCTGGGGGGAGCGGCTGGCGCGTGGGAGGCAAGTGCGGAAGGGACCGATGCTGTGGTGGTTGAGGAACTGGACGAAGAAGCAGATGGCATTGAGGAAAGCAAATCAAAGGGCTCCCATCTTGTGCTTACAACAGAGGGCTGTGGGGCGAGCTTCTGTTTCACAGTTTGCTGCTCCGAATAAGGAAACTGATATTGCTTCTGCTGATTTGTTTGCAGCTGCTGTTGCACATTCTCAGTAAACATGGAATTCTTGATTTTGAGCAAATCCAAAGTCTCAACATACGTCTGAACCCTTCTGACCTGAATCAAAGAAGAGATTATGGACTCATCAGCACAATTTAACCAGATTACCAATCACCAGAAGAATGCCCAATGGGACAATTCTATGAATTAAAAACAAATCTCACCTGCACTCTCCTCTGAACATTCACATCCCCATCTGCAACGATCTCGTCCAACTTGATCAAGAGGTCCATCAGCTTCTCAATCAAATCGAGCACGCTGCTCTCCACCGCCTTCTTTCCTTTCGATATAATCGCCTCCAATTGGGTCACCTATTCAACAACAACCAATAAATCACAAACTTGATAATCAGACTACAGAACCCAGAAATTAGGCTGCCAATTGGCCGTCACTCACCTGTCCCGCAAGCTTATCAACTTCAGCACTAATCTGATTAATGGTCTTGACAGCCTTCTCCATCTTGGCATTCTTCCTCATCTCAAGGAACCTCTTCGCCTGCGCAGTTGGATCCTCCACCAACACCACCTTAGATCGATCCTTCACCCCGCAATTATCCAAGAACGCCGTCCCGTCCCTCTCCCTACCTTTAAACAGGAACTTCATGTCCTGAGGATGCAACCCAGTCTCCACCGACAGCATCTTCTTCAGCTCACCTTCATCCAAAATAGAAACAGCCAAATCAAAACCTCAATTCCACAAATGGGTACCTTCAAAATCGATCGAAACCCAAGAAAGATCTCATCTTTTCTCACCAAATGAGGCCTCGGGGCTGATGCGGATCTCGTGGTACACGGCGCCGAACTTGACCCTCACGCGTATCGGCGGGGGCGGCTTCGCAGCGGCGTCGGATACCGAGTCCCGCTTCTGGACGAGCATCCCACAGGGACGGACCTCCCACGGCTCCTCCGCCGGCTCCGGCGGCGGAAACGGCGATCCGCCGAGCTTCAGAGAGGAGAAGCGCTTGGTGGAGGCGGTTGGCTCGAAAGGCGGCGCCTTTGGGACTACTAGGGTGGCGGTGGGCGTCCGGTTGCGCAACATGGCTCTTCTTCTGGTCAAATTTTCGAGCTTTGCCGAGGGAATCGGCGGTTCTTGAGTGGGAAAAGGCTCGAGCTTTGACTCGGGTAGGCGGTGGTAGGCGGCGCTGCCGCAAGATCTGGGAGGAGGGAGGGGGAATAGGAGGACCCAAGTAGAGAAATCCGGGTTTGGGGGATCGGGAAGAGGAAAAATTGGATCTTTGGAGTGGGTGGGGTGAGAGAGAAGGGAGGGGGAAGAACAGGAGAAGAATGGAATGGTTTGTTTGTGTCAACGAGTGGGAGGGGAGAGGAGATCAAGTTTTGAAGGTGTGATGATGATGATGATCATTGTGTGTATGCTTTTGGTAGGATGTTATTTAATTTTTTGGAATATTTCTTTCCTTTTCCTTTTTTTCATTTTTTTCCTTTCAGTTGATTAACTAGGATGATGATTTGGTAGGGTGGGCCAAAGTTATGGTAGTTAGACAAATATGTGAATATTATACATGTTGACAAAGATTTTTGTTTATGAAAATATAATGCTGAATAAAAGTATACATTAGATATAGTTTATTATGTTTATCAATTTTTTCTCCTAATTTGATATGTTGTTGGATAGTCATGTAGTCTTTATATCATCGACCCTAAAGTCATTATTCATGTCCGTTTCTTACTTCAATTCCCTTATCAATGGTTATATGTACCTAATATGATTCTATGCGTGAGCTACCTTCATTAAAAACATGATATAATTCAAAATCTAGACAACCTCAACAACAAGAACAAGAATGAGAAAAAAAGCAAATTAAGTAGTATTAATCTTGTGTAACAAAAGAGACATCTTTAAGTGTATGTCTAAGTATGACTAGTGATTGAAAAATATATTCAAGTGATGGCACGAAGCCCGCTCAAGCTAGAAATAAAATAACAAATGAGGTGTCAAGATTACCACAAATTAAGCATGAATTTTAGCAATTTTGACTATGCAAAATGGTCTAGAATTGAAGTTACATTAATCTATACTTCATTTTTTGTTTGGAGCACCTTGACCAGTCACGAGCACAATAATCTTTCAAGGCAAAAAATAGAAGAGTAATGATCCAAATCCTAACGCTTCATCTAACACCACCTATACATAGACAAGCCCTCTTTGCAATGGGGTTATGTTTCTAGAATTTGGATACAAGCTTCTTGAGTATCCCAAGTAGTTTCGTGTGTAGATATGAATACGAAAAGATCGGGTACATGCTTCCAAGCTTCCACAATTATGGCCCTTATTTTGCATATGAAATTGTTAAGCTTATGAGATGATATCAACTAGAACCATTGGTTTTAAGAAGGATCGAAAGAACTTGCTCGACATATCTATACATATATAATGGCTTGTAGTGTAGTCTCCATGTGCCTTGTTATGTGTTGTGCATGAGAAGGATTTCACTTCCCATATACTTTGTTGGCATGCTAAATGTGTGACCATTTCTAAGATACTTGATGCATATTCGAAGCATAAGTGCAAGGTTTTATATTTTCATTATTAAAGTTATCTAGAATTCAAAAGTTACATAAATAATGATATAAAAAATAGAAATAACAATAATGTTTAATTATATTAGAATTTGAAAGTATTTAGAATTAACTTTTCAACCGAATCAATCTTCCAAGATAATTCAAAATATTATATTTTCATTATAAAATGTACCAAACATTAAGTTTTTTATATCACATTAAAACCAAACAATATATCATGACTATTTAATTTTAATTTTGATGTTGTCCTTGGAGATTTTTTAAATTCGCATCAGCAATTCAGAAAAGTATGAAATTAACCCAATAGTAAAATAGGTGAATTTTTAGACTTTTAGTCTAACTACATTAATGACGATGAGATAACTTCTAAATTAAATAGGTCGTAAAAATATATTATAATTCTTCTATTTTTATAATTAATTATATTATAATTCAAAATTCATTATTTCACCATCCAAGATCAAAAATAACAATCTACTAATATAATATACATGATATTATATTTTCAACTCAAAATTTCCTTATAACAATTATTACATTTTTATTTATAGAATAACCAATTAGTAAAATAACTCACATATTAGATATTCATTTGAAACGTTATTAGACTAAACATCTTAGATATTGGATTTTTCATAGATATCACTACAAAGTTCATATTCTTAATGCATATGATCCAATTACTATAGTAAAATTGATTTACAGTAACCAGTAATTTAATATTTTCATATCTTCTCTCAATTAAATATATAATAATGAAATACTACTCAGTATTGATTCTTTAAAGTACCAATGAAATCATATTCTCTAATATATTTCTACCAATGAATGATATAATAATGATTATCTGATAACTTGTTCTTTTAGTCATTATCAAATTTAGCAGCGATTAATGCAATTATTAACATACAAGAAATCTGTTGAGATGACATGCAGTGACACACATACATAAACATATACATGCATGGATGCATACAAGGTGGAGGAGTATGCATATATCATCTATAATAATTGCCATTCAACCACTTATTTTCCTTGGAATTCAAAATTGCACAAGCTCCGAAGCACAACTACTTGCTCACACCGAAACAAAATTGAGGGTGGATGAAAGGCAATGAACAAACAATTTCCTAGAGCTCATTAACTTATTCCCTTGTTCCTATATATGTATATGTGGAAGTTTTTCAATGAGCACAAGGCTCATTAAGATCTTGTAACGAGAACCCTCGTTTTTTAAAATATTTTCAATCATTTTGAGCAAAATATTTATTATTTTACTAATGTTACATAATTTTCATGTTATGAATTACCATTTTCACAAAAAAACAAATATTAAATTTAGTAAATGACTGTACTATTATTTGTATTGCATGTCTTTTTTATTTTTACAAATAATTATTTTTGTATTAATTTAAAACTTCTCTCTGAAAGATGACCATTAATAATAAGAACAATATGTAACATTAGTAAAGCAATATTCTTTTTTTCTCAAAAATGATTGAAAATATTTGTAAAAATATGGGTGTTCACTCAATCCTAAACCCTAAACCCTATATATGTGTTCAAATATTTCATACAAGATGAGAAAACTCGAAATAAAAATACTATCAAGGGCAACGTTATAAAAGGAAGAATAAATTCTCTCAAATATAACATTTCCATCGGATCTATTTGTTTATATGCAATATCTCCATCTTTTTAGCTATGAAGGTACTGTTAAACTAGAAATCGATCCGAATTCAAGGGTAACGGAATACCTGATGCCATTGCTATGATGTTTGACGTAGCCGTCGATCAATCCACGAAGCGACCCCGGATCTTCCTCTCGAACGTATGCCTCTCAGGCTCTCTCTTGTCGATGGAAAACAATAGAGAAGAGAACATATGTCGATTGGGGACCCTTGGCCTTATTATATTTGGCTAGACAACCAAAATGGTTGCCAATTTACCTTCCTCTTTTGTCCATCATAAAGAGATTTTATTCTCTAATTAATTGGCAATAAAAAGTGCACTAATGGTAATTGTTAATGTCCATATCAATGGGATTTTTAAATCCCAACAATCAATGGGATTTTTCAAATCCCAACAATCTCCCACTGGACATTGATAATGACCATGTAATGTGCTTACTGTATGAGCTCAGAATTATTGCCATCAATCGAGATATAACCGAACAATCTTGTCCATTGGTTATGATAACAGAGATCAAGGAGGTATTCATCGTATTGAGCACGATTAAACCCATCAATGGTCACCAATATTAACACAACCAAATGACATAGATTAATGCCAAATAAATGAATAAATTTGGATCTATATCCAAAGTTGCATAACGAATGGTCCATATTCTTAATGGAGACCCTTTAATGAGAGAACGTGGAATGAACATCAAATACTTTATTCTGCGCAGAAATTTATTGAACTTCAAATGTTTCAAACTGTAAAGGGTTGAGCAAAACAATACAAACTCCCACTAGAAGTGGATATCTTTATTTGATACAACACCCATACGAATCACATGTTCATGAAATATTTTGGGTGTCACTGCTTTGGTTAGCGGATCCGCCACCATGGAATTTGTCCCAATATGCTCTATGGAAATTTGTCCACTTTGTACTCTCTCTTTCACAACCAAAAACTTTATGTCAATATGCTTTGACTTGGTTGAGCTTCTGTTGCTGTTGGAATAAAGCACTGCCGAATTATTGTCACAAAATAACTGTAATGGTTTCTGGATGCTGCATACAATACGCACCCCATTGACAAAATTCTTTAGCCATATTCCATGATTTGATGCCTCATAACATGCTATGAATTCAGCCGCCATAGTGGAGGATGCTACAATTATTTGTTTAACACTCCTCCATGATATGGCTCCTCCAGCCATTAGGAATACATAGCCTGAAGTGGATCTTCTGCTATCTTGGCATCCAGCAAAATCTGAGTCGGAATATCCAATGATCTCCAGTGTATCCGACCTTTGATATGTAAGTCTGTAGTCTTTTGTTCTCTGGAGATATCTCATGACACGTTTGGCAGCCCTCCAATGATCCATTCCTGGATTCGCCATGTATCTGCCTAGCATGCCCACAATAAATGCCAGATCCGGACGTGTGCACACTTGTGCATACATAAGACTCCCAATTGCAGATGCATAAGGGATCTTACCCATTTCCTGAATTTCAAGGTTATTCTTAGGGCATTGATTGAGACTGAATTTGTCTCCTTTAGCAACTGGGGTATCAATTGGTTTGCAAAGCTGCATGCCAAATCTTTGAAGCACCTTGTGGATGTAGTTCTCTTGTGACAATCCAAGTACACCTCGATTTCGATCTCGGTGTATTTGGATTCCTAATACAAAAGAAGCATCTCCAAGATCTTTCATTTCAAAATTATTTGAAAGAAATTTCTTTGTTTCATGCAACAAATTCCGATCATTACTAGCAAGCAGTATGTCATCTACATACAAAACCAAGAAAATGTGTTTACTCCCACAAAACTTGTGATATACACAATCATCCACTGGATTAGTCTCAAAACCAAATGAGATAATTACCTGATGGAATTTGTGATACCATTGACGGGATGCTTGCTTGAGTCCATAAATGGATTTCTTTAATTTACAAACCATATTCTTTGCATCTCCTTGAACAAAGTTTTCTGGTTGAACCATATAGATCACCTCCTCAACGTCTCCATTGAGAAAGGCGGTCTTAACATCCATCTGATGAAGCTCAAGATCAAAGTGTGCAACTAATGCCATGATAATTCTAAAAGAATCCTTACTAGAAACAGGTGAAAAAGTTTCCTTGTAATCAATTCCATCTCTTTGAGTAAATCCTTTAGCTACAAGACGTGCCTTAAACCTTTCAACATTACCATTTGAATCCCTTTTGGTTTTAAATATCCATTTACAACCAATGGGTTTCGCACCTTCTGGTAATGGTACAAGGTCCCAAACTTGATTGTCTTGCATCGATTTGTATTCCTCATTCATGGCTTCGATCCATTTTGCAGAGTTAGAACCTTTCATGGCTTGATGGAAGTTGATTGGATCATCTTCCCTAATTCCATCTTGTTCTTGAAGAAATACTATATAGTCATCCGGAATAGCACTCCTTCGTTCTCTAATGGATCTCCTTAAATTTTGAGGTTGTTGATTTTGATCTTGTGTAGCAAAATCCTCTATGAGGGGTTGTTGAATATTGTCATCTTGAGGTTCTTGATTTGTTTCTTGCCCAATGATTGGAATGCACTCTTGTGCATTTTCAATCACAAAATCAGGAATCGTGATTGATTCCTCCTCAAAGACAATATCCCTAATATGCATCTTCCCCTCCAAATCAACATCCTCAAAAAAAGTTGCGGTTCCCGTTTCAAATATTTTCTTAAGTGTGGGATCATAAAATTTGTAACCCCTTGATCGCTCTGAGTAACCAATAAAGTAGCTGCTCACTGTTTTGGAGTCCAATTTTTTCTCATTTGGCCTGTACGGCCTTGCCTCAGCTGGACATCCCCATACGCGTAAATGCTTTAGACTAGGTCTTTTACCAGTCCAGAGCTCATATGGTGTTTTTGCAACCGCTTTTGTTGGTACTCTATTCAAAATGTAAGCCGCCGTTTTTAATGCTTCTCCCCAGAGGGACTCTGGTAAGGAAGAATGACTGATCATACTCCTCACCATATCCTTAAGAGTCCTGTTACGTCTCTCAGCCACACCATTCATGCTAGGGGAACCTGGCATAGTATACTGAGGAACAATTCCACATTCTTCTAGGAATAAAGCAAAAGCACCAGGACGTTGTTCACCAGAACCATCATATCTGCCATAGTATTCACCACCACGATCAGATCTGATGCACTTTATGCTTTTGTTGAGTTGGAGCTCAACTTCGGCCTTGAATGATTTGAATACGTCTAGAGCTTGTGACTTTTCATGAATGAGATATAGGTAACCGTATCTTGAGTAGTCATCTATGAATGATATAAAATACTGTTGACCATTCCATGATGCCGTAGGGAATGGACCACATATATCAGTATGTATCAATTCTAAGACACTAGAAGCTCTATTGGCACCTAATCTCCTTGATTTGGTTTGTTTTCCCTTAATGCAGTTGACACATATATCTAAATCTGTAAAATCTAATGAATCTAGGATGTTATCAGCTACAAGTCGTTCAATTCTAGATTTGGATATGTGACCCAAACGCTTATGCCAAATTGATGCTGAATTTTCTGAGGCGGATTTTCGCTTAGTGCCTCTCGATTCAACAACCATAGATTCATTATATGAGGCAATCGTATCAAGCAAATAAAGCTTATCACTAGAAACTAAGGAACCGGTACCAATCATAACGGAGTTAAAAGAAAGACTGAATTTTCCATTTCCAAAATTTAGAAAATAACCCAAATTGTCCAATGCAGAAACAGAAACCAAATTTCGTCTAAAAGATGGAACAACGAAAGTATTTTTTAACTCTAGATAATGACCAGTTCCTAATAAAAGCTTAAAAAATCCAACTGCCTCGACTTCTGCCTTCTTTCCGTCACCCACATAGATGTATCTTTCAACATCAGTTGGTCTTCGGTAGTTCAGGCAGCCCTGCATTGAAACACTTATGTGAGTAGAGGCACCAGAATCTAACCACCAAGTGTTTCTCGGAACTGAAGCTAAATTAACTTCAGAACAAACCAAAGTATGGATTGTACCTTTCTTCACGCGCCATGCATGATATTTGGCACAATCTTTCTTGACATGTCCAGATTTCTTGCAGAAGAAGCAACTAATTGCATCCTTATTCTTCTTTATTGGACCTGTCACAGCAGCATTACTCATTTGTTTCCTTTTCTTGCCCTTATCCTTAGAGGCCATAGCCAAATGAGCACTCTCTGGCTTATCCTGCTTCAACCTGTCTTCCTCTTGAGCACAGTATGAAATGAGCTCGTTAAGAGTCCACTTCTCCTTTTGGCAGTTATAACTGACCCTAAACTGACTATACTGTGTCGGAAGAGACAACAGAACCAAATGAACTAGCAAATCATCAGATATTGTTAGTTCTAATTCCTGTAATTTTGAAGCAATATGAGCCATTTCAAGAATGTACTCCCTCATGTTTCCCTTGCCGGTATACTTCATGGAAATCAAGCGTTGTAAATAAGTGCTTGTTTCCGCCTTATCGTTTTTCGCAAAACGCTCTTCAATTTTAGCAAGGTATTCTTTAGCCGTAGTTATTTTTTCTTCAGCAATCCCTCTAAGGGTTTCCGGAATGCCGCGCTTTATGATCATGAGACACATGCGATTAGAGCGCTCCCACCTCTCATAGTTCTTCTTTTCATCAGAAGAACTATTTTCCGTAAGAGGAGCGGGAGTCTCTATCCGAAGTGCAAGGTCTAGATCCATGCAGCCAAGCAATATCATAATGCTCTCCTTCCATGCCTTGAAATTTGTGCCCTGAAGCACGGGAATGGAATTCAAAGTGGCAGAGATAGTAGATGCGGAAGCGGAAGCTATAAAATAAAGAACAAAAGAAAACAAAATTAATGTGTGGTTCATAAACATGAATTTGCAAATACAGCCATAAGAAAACAAGATACCAAGCACATCACTAACTATTAAGTCTTTGAACAATAATGTTAGTTGTAAGTGATACTCTTGATGTGATGATCAATCGTCAATGATAAATCCTGTCAAGTAGTGAGACCATCTTTGGATGTATCTCATTACTCACATGGAACTTTATAATCATTGCTCAATTACCATCATAGGTATGCAATATACTTAAATAAATATTGTCCCTCCTTTGGGAAAGATAATATTTAAAATGCATACAAAATCCATCCAGATATTTCTAATAATACAATTTTTTTTTGGCGATAGAGGTCACTTTGGTGGCTTATTCGCTTCAATTGTATCATTAGGAATATTGTAATTAAGTCTTATGGCTGGTACGGAATCATAAATATAATGGTAGAAAATCTCATATGGAATGACTTAGAAAAGAAATCAATAAAAAATATCAGAATTTATGATAATCCGTATGCAACCAATTCAACCCAAAAAAAAATATCGTGAACAGTTGTAAAACTTGCCCTTTATAAAAAAGGAAAATGAAGTATGGAGGTTCTTGTACACGGCTTTACAAGAATGATTTTAAAGATGAATCGTTATCAATTATCAGCTAATTAAATCTGATGCCATTAAAGTTGACGAATAAGGCATTTACCAAATCCGTAAAGCAATACCATTATGCAAATCAAGAAGAATTCAAGTGGGAATTGAAATTGTAACGTCGTGAAAAAAAATCACGTTGGTTGTAATGACATACCATCCACAGAGAGAAAAAAAGGTAGTTTTCTCTAATGTGCTTAAAGGTGCTATTATATAAAAAAAAATATCACAAATGGAAATCAACCTTTCATAATTGGTAAAAAAAATGATATCTTCATATTCTCACGAAATCACTCCATTTTAATAATTTTCACAAATATAATCATGCCTTCTCAAAAATGGAACCACTATGAACAGATCTAGAAGTTTCATCATGGAAACTAATTCTGTGTTTAGAATGCAAATAATTGGTGACATAATTTATTTGTTACGTTTGTGAGAATAATTTGAGCCACATAAACACCATAAGTTTCTAGTTGTCATACTATTCAATGCCTCGTGAAACAACTGGCCCAAAAAAAATTGCAAACAGACATAAACCAAAAGTTTGCCGCAATAAGGTTTGAATGAATACAAGATTTTATGATGTTGATAACCAGAAGTTGGATTTGTCAAAAAAAAATTTTTTTTTTTGACTACGGTGACCTTTATTATAAAGTCTATATTTAATTATCAACATGGAACAACTTTGGATGCGAACATCTCTTCCCTCCCGATTCCTTTTTTTTTTTAAAATGATATCTAAATCAAGAAGGAATTAATAAACGGATCCTTCGGGAAGAGAAATTGCAAACGAATATGAGTATTATCATTAAAAAAAATATTTGCAAGGACAGAGCAATCCGAAGAACTAGATGGCATTTCAAGACAATTATAGTCCCAAAAAAAAATGCCAACGTGTATAATAAAATATACACATAAAATCCTATAAATCGGAATCGAGATGGCTCTGATACCACTTGTTAAACTAGAAATCGATCCGAATTCAAGGGTAACGGAATACCTGATGCCATTGCTATGATGTTTGACGTAGCCGTCGATCAATCCACGAAGCGACCCCGGATCTTCCTCTCGAACGTATGCCTCTCAGGCTCTCTCTTGTCGATGGAAAACAATAGAGAAGAGAACATATGTCGATTGGGGACCCTTGGCCTTATTATATTTGGCTAGACAACCAAAATGGTTGCCAATTTACCTTCCTCTTTTGTCCATCATAAAGAGATTTTATTCTCTAATTAATTGGCAATAAAAAGTGCACTAATGGTAATTGTTAATGTCTATATCAATGGGATTTTTAAATCCCAACAATCAATGGGATTTTTCAAATCCCAACAGGTACTACTTGTGCACAATAATGGATTATCAATACTTTTCGGATAATTACAGCACATAGTTCGGCTTCTGGAAAATGATCATTATATGATTGAAATTGCTATAAAAAAATACGCAAGTGCATGATTTCATAAAAAGATTTAAATCCCATTTTTGCTATTTTATGATATCTAGGTAGAAGCTATGCTACACCAAGTGGGAGTATTGGTCTACACTAAACAACGCTAATATAAGTGGGTGTCTATATATAAAGGAAAAAGTGGGGCTGCATATAGCTGCCCCCGCCCCATTATCCATCAATTTTTTTTATTTTTTTAAAAAAATATCACTATGTATATTCATCCCTATATCCCTCCTACATGTTATTCGAATTTCGTTAGAAACAAAGACTCCTACGGCCTCCATCGAGATGGCGTCGATTTAAAAAAATCATGTTACCGTTAAAAAATGACTATCTGGATGGATGCCATAGGGGTCTCTGTTTCTGACGAAATTCGAGTGACATATAGGAGGGATATAGGGATGAATATACATGACAACATTTTTCGAAAAAAAAAAAATACCGAGATAAGGGCGGGGCAGCCCCATTGAACTCATATATAAAACGTAAGATAGGAAGTCCTATGTACCTTTCGAAGAAATATTTATAATGGATATTAGAGTGTTCGAAATGACGAATGTTTTGCTATATTATTGCTTATTGGATTTTCAAGATCTTCTTGTCAACAGAATTTTTATGCAATTTCTATTAATTTGGCATTTATTCTTATTGAACAAGGAGAAACTCATGATTTTATACGTAACCAATTTTTCATCCTATTTTATAGATAGACGAACTTGTTCAATAATCAAAATTTTTTTATCAATTATGTAAAAGCTAGACCTTTCTGAATCACCATTACATCTAAACCTCTTTCAATCGAGGATATAACAATTTCCTTTGGATTTACCAATCTAAGTAGAAGACATATTGTGGTTGGGAATGATGCTTTATATACTTGCAAAGTTAATTAGAAAACACCAAATTCTTAGGATAATAAGATGTTTCTCTTGGGATCCATGCAGAGTTCACTTTCTTGGTTGTTATTAGCTGGTGGAGAATTTATGATAAAATTGCGGATGCGTAGAAATAAGTTCAACCGCATAATCAACCAAGGATCAATAATGTGGATTACGATATCATCGCAAGTAACATTGTTCAGTTTGCACCCTCATGTGTAGGTTACATTACCTACCCTCGAGAGATACATTTGTGCCCATGGGTACGCTCAATTGTGTGTTCTAATAGTTAAAAATACACATATATTTTATTAGAATATAAATTAAATCAGTTGATCTTGATTCATAGTATAAAACAAACATTATATTAAAATTTCATGTTATTTGATTTTTCTGTAGTCAATCCATCAAGTGATGCAATAATTTTTTTTCACTCGGGTTATTGATTGTTTGATATTGTATGGAATTTTGATATTTGAAACATATTTGGCACACAAAATTGTAGTCCTTTCTCTCATATAAATACATGTATATTTATTTATTTATATATTCTGCAGCACATGCATTTTTAAAAAAACCTAGTACATATAATCAAGTATTTCACATTACTCAAAACATTATTAATTTCCAACATTAATTTCAGTTTAAGATCGATTTTTCTTTATAGGAAAGAAATTCTAAAAGAAATCTCAATAGAAAGTTGAGCAACTATAAAGGATTAGTATTACTTCAAGACAACGTAATCTATTCTCGAAGTTGGCAAAAGTTTATGTCAAACTATAAACGTACTCATATGATACAAAGATGTATACTAAGAAGGATTAGGTTGCATTAACAAGAACTGCCTTGCACGGTTCTACTATGGTATTAATTACTATAATTTTGGGTTTTTATCAATTATGTCCTTAACCTCTGCAATATTAGTTATACTTCTTTTTTTGTCATAGAAATTGTGCAATTGTGATCCTGATTTTTTTTACAAAATTCACAGTTTTGTCCTTATGTAATATCAGCTATACTCCTATTTTACTTTAACAGAAGATCGGATTTGTGAATTTTATAAGAAAATAGCAAAAAATTAATATTAAAAGAAAAGAAGAGGTATAATTGATATTGTAGAAGTTAAGAAGGGCACAAGTGATAAAATCCATAACTCTAAAATAAGACATTTTGAATGGAATAGATTGATATTCCACTTAGCATTATTTGAAAAAATGGCTGAAGTCCTCCCAATACTATACACAATAGTAACCATTAGAGGCAGATTAAAATCTTACCATATGTATGTCCATTTTTAAAATTGGATATGAATAATGATATCACATGGACGTGAAAAATATAATGCACTGTTTTTGAAATCAGGTACGTATACGTATATGTCAACCTTTTATAAATACTCAAATGATTACATGTTATCATCGGATACAGTGGACATCTCATATCGTAGAATTTAGGTACTATGTAGTGTTAGCGATAATATAACTAATTGTTATTCATTAGACTGCTTTGATGTAATAATCAAAATAGTTATTTGGATAGCATAATAAAAGTTAATGAAAATAATAAAGAGGATGTATAGGCAATGAACAATGGCATATAAACACTAGCATATTATATGATTGTGTTTGTATACATTTTTAAAGATAAATGTTAAGATAATTTAATGAAGATATATTATATAGGGTTTTATCAGTTGCGCTCCTTTGAGATATTGCGATTTCAATTATGCTCCTCCTTTTTTGGTAATATCAATTGTGCTCCCAACTTCTTACCGTTCTATCATTTGTGCCCCTCCGTTACTTTAATAAGCAATAAGTTGAACTTAACCATTTTTTTCAAACCATGATTTGGGTAAGAGGTTAAAATTGAAAACTCTCATATTCATCCTCATGTTCTTGAGGAGGCGATGTCGAGATGAGCAGCAGGTAGCGTCAAGGGAGGAGGAACATGTGGTTCCTCCATCGACCTCCCCCTCTAGTCGGCGACGTCAAAGGCGAAAGAGCAGGTAGTTCCTCCACCGAACATCCCCCCCCCCCAGTTTGCGACGACAAGAGGAGCAGCAGGTGGCATCAAGGGCGGAGGAGCACATAGTTCCTCCACAACCTCCCCCTCAAGTCGACAGTGTCGAGTCGAACACCATGCGATGTCAAGGGTTGAGGAGCATGTGGTTCCTCCAACAACATTCCCCTCCAACCGGCACTGTTAAGATGAGAAGCAGGTGGCGTCAAAGGCATCAAGGCCTCAGGAGGGAGGGGTCGTGGAGGAGGATGGCCTGGAGGGAGAGGGGTGTGGAGGAGGAGGCTAGGAGTGGAGGGGTCGGGGATGGAGGGGGAGGTCGACGATGGGGGGGAGGTGCGAGGGGAGGGGCGGAGGAGGGCGCTATTGGAGGAGCAGCAGCAGGCTAGGGCGGAGGGAGAGGTCGGGGATAGACGATGGGGAAGAGGGGGAGGCACGGGGGTGAAGGGGGGTAGTTGGTGGAGTGGGGATGGAAGAGGGGGAGGATGGGGTGACGGAGAAGGCTGGGGCTCGGGGGAGGAGGAGGAGGGGGCGAAGGAGGAGGCTGGGGGTAGAGAGGTATTGGACATGCGAGCCCAAAGCGAGCCATTATGCAATAAATGTTATTGCAAATATCATTCCCTGATCTGAAATAAAAAAATAACTAATTTGCATAATAGGTCCCTTAGTATAATTAAGGTTATGTTCCGTAACCATCTTAATGACCATACAGCTATTGATTCAATTATTGAATCATAGAGGCTGATGCTTGGATGAATATCTAAAGAGTTAGATTGAAGACTCATCAAACACCGTCAAATGATTATTAAGAGATGATCTCCATCTTGAGAAGGAGATGACAATCTTTTCTCTAGAGGCTAATATTTAACCGGCCTCTTGATGCATGCCCTCTACATGGGAATAGAGATTCAGAGATGTTAGATAAGTTAGGTCAAAGTGTTGACTTAACGAGATCGAGATAACCAAAGACCTACGTCGTATGCTGTCACAATATAGGCATGCATCCTCTGATTGGAGACAGATGCGTTACTATATGTATGAGTATGTACATTTAGCAGAGCAATGGGTTGATGACCTAGCCAAGGTTGATCTTGTGAGAGCCAAAAACTGAAGAGCAAGAGAGCTGTGATTCTAGACCACTAGATTTTGATCATCTCTCTCCTCCTCCAATCAACCAGAAGAGAGATGACAGAATCTAGTGGTCCAGAATCATTGATCTCATACTCTCACAGTTTTTAGCTCTCACAAGATCAACCCTCTATGTGTATATATATGTGTGTATGCATGCATGTATGTATGTATGCATGTATGTATACGTACATGTATATATGATAAAAAAGAAAATGTGTCCATGACCACATACAGTTGCATGTTTCTGTTTGTAAAAATGAATATTTTGAATCAAATCTGTTGATCTTTATTTATAATATAAAATCAAGAGTATATTAAAATTTCAAGTTTTTTTGAGCTCTGTAACGCATCCATCAAACGACATTGAATTCATCACAGTCGTTGATTGATTATTATTGTTTGATTGTGTTCACACTAAGACTTGAGTATTTAAAAACTTAGTGGGGCACACAATGCTATGTGTGCTCATTAGCACACACTCTTTGCTATATAGAGTTTAATAGGATTGCCCCTTGGCTGCCCTTGCCACATAGTTACGCGATTTTTTTCAGAAAATACTACCATGTATTTCATCAATATCTCTCTCTAATTTCGTCAGAACCAGGTACTCATATGACGTCCATCTAGAGCATATAATTTTAACGATCTTAGATTTGTTATAATCAATCTATTCTAAATGGAGGGCATACTACTCTCTGTTTCTGACGAAATTAGAATGACATATTAGAGGGATATAGTAATGATGATACATGACGATATTTTCCAATAAACTCATCAGAAAATGGGGTGGGGTAACCAACAAAAAAGTTTGTTTTTTGGAAAATATCATCATTGTATTTCATCACTATATCTCTTTAATAGGTCATTCTAATTTCGCCCGAAATAGAGACTCATATATCCTCTATCTAGAAAAAGTAATTTTAATGGTCATAAAAATATTGTAATTAAATCCATATATGCATATGTATATGCGAGTGTGCGTGCGTGCACGTGCATGCACGTGGGTGTGCGTAAAGACAATGAGAATCTCCACTATTCGAGGCCTATTATCGATATCATTCGATTCATCTCATCTTCTACTCGTTCATGGGATATATTGTCGGTGTTCAATCCTAATCGTATACTATCAAATCAGACAAAAATAATATTTAAAAAACAATTAGATACATTCCAAAAGGAAAGAGAAAAAAGAGGAGTAATCTGTGTCCATGCATTCGACTTGTCAAGATGAAATTATGAAAAGAGAGCTCCAATCAAATTTAAAATATATATATATATATATATATATTTAAAATGCCATATGCTGCCGACTTTATTGAAAATAAATAGGCAGTTATTTATTCATTTATTTATTGTAGGATTTTCATTGAAGTGATGGTTTTGTAACCAATACGTGCCTTAATTAATTAGTGTCCTTTCGTTAATTAAGTAGAGGGAGAGAAGGGAAGTGGTCTCCCTCATATATACCACTCTCTTATTTTCCAATGTTTAGGTCCTTGGTCTATTCATTCCATTAGGTCATCTCTCCATCAATAATTAATATATAAGCATTTCACCTAATTAGAAAGATCAAGTGGTGAAGGGAAATGTAGACTCCGTGGATGGGGTCCCTTTGATTGTGCCATCCCATCCGATGTTTTGTGTAGGTATGCTTGCTGTTGAGAGGAAGAGAATGGCTTATATATGCTAGGACTGAAGATTGGTCATCCATCGCAATCTAGCACGCATTAATTTAACATGAAATCAACTCGTGAGGTAGAAGGAAGCGTCTTGGAATGGCATCAATGTCGTCGGGATCATCGATCGTCTCCACTGACACCCTTTTTTGTCATGATCAACTTCTGAAGTAGGCTGGGACGAGAAGACTCTCGCGATATGGATCATAGGAGACTGATTTTGTCTCGATAATATCATCGTCGTGCAATTAAATAGAGATAAACAAACTTGAGATATGTCATTAAAATGAGAGCCATTTATTTATTTTTTTTATTTTATGAACGAATCACCATATCATTTCATTTAAATATTGGTCATTACATAGAAATTATGGCAAAGTATAAGCATGCATGCACTTGAGTCGAAAACTTACCTTTTTAAGCCATATATACGCCTGATATTATATTTATCTTCTTTTTTTTCTCGCACGTATGTACGAGTGTGTATGGTTGTATTCACGACAAATACGTAACCCGTTGGTGTACGTCTATGGTATTTTTATTGCATACATGATACATGGAATTTAACTATAATGGTAAGATGTATTTGTTTACACGTAGATGTGGGCTCTGTGAATATGAATGTAATTCAAAAGATTAAGAGGATTGAGAACACCGATTTTAAATTGTGGTAGCCGAAGGGAGAAGAAAATCAGGAAAATCAACATTATCATGCATGAAGAATGTCATGTAGAGGTAATTAAAGGTCTATGTTTGTGCGAATTAGATCTATGTCCAAGTGGATTACACCTACCAAGAAAAAATATTTTATTTTAATTCGATCGATAGTCACGTATAAGATAATTGATGGGATCAATTTAGCAATAGCTTTCTCGTATGATCCCACGAGAAAGATGAAAATAGCTTGCTAAGGATGAGAAGCATGTGAACATATATTAAACACAAAAATATAGCGTTGCCGCCTACGAAAGTAGCATGATAACACTTTATGGGGCTATAAAGGAAATGTCGCTCCACCCCGACCTCCACCATCTCCTCTGATCCTGTGCTCCCATCTCTTCCATCCCTCTTATCCTTCCTTTGCCAGCTCCTCTTGTCCTTCCTCTGCCATCTCCGGCATCCAACGAGTCTCTCCTCCATTTTCTCCTCCCTCGTTGGTATATTTCTTCTCTTTTAATTTTATCATCTATTACTTTAATTTTTGTTCTAACTAATGGTTGTATTTGAGTTTGTATGTGATTTTTTGAATTCATTCTAGGTGTTTATTGAAATGGCTAAGAAAGATGACGAATTAATTGGATTTTTAAATGTGATTTATGTGTAATACGTGATTTAGAGATGCATTTTGTATGTGTGTGTCTTCGTATTTGTGTCTACGTATGTGTGTGTTAGTACATGTTTGTGTTAGTGTTTGAGTATATTTGTGTATACATTCACGTGCTTGATACTATTAGTGTTATTTGATGAAGATGAAGAGGAGGAAGATGTACAGGATGTCGCGGTGCGACATGCTTTTCGTCATGTTGTCATTTGCAAGAAGGATGACGAAGCAGAGCAAAGAGAGAGGGAAAGGCAAAGGGTGAGAAGAGTGGAGAAGGTTAATTAGATCCAACGAAGGTGGAAGAAGCGGAGGAAGGAGAGAGGGAAAGGCAAAGGGAGAAAAGAGCAGACAATGGTAACTAGATCCTAGGAGGTTGATTTATAAGTTCCGAATTTGATAAAACATCAGTTTGTAAAATTTTGCATTAGAAGTTACCATTTGTAATACTCTTTGAACTCATTACGTTGGTTTGATTTTATTAGATTTTCATTTTGAGTATGAATGAATATTATCTCCCATCTTGCTTATGAATGAATGTATAATTCTCCATAATTTGTACGTTTGAATGGAGATGATATGCTTGAATGGTGAGAGAGATGTGGGTTCTGGTGATGGGAGACAGTGGCTTTAATGAGATACTTACAACCTAGGCAATAGGATGGACACCTCTTAGAATATTCAAGTAGATGGAGAGGGTTTTGATATAATGGGAATGATAAGAAGGAGATGGATTGTGCAAGATAGTGGGAGATTTGCATCATGGAGGGGTCAGCATGAAGTTTAAGTATGCTGGTCTCTCAGTCTGCAGGTAAATGTATGTGAATCGTGTATACGCTTGAAAGGATGGATGCAGCTTTATGCCTCCTCCATTACAGATATAGTTGTGTCTCTACACAAACCTCCTCAGTGATGGATGCATCTCACGACAAGGGAGTTACATCTTAGTTCAGAGGCATGGTACCCGTGGAAGAGGAGGTGGACGTCAGCATGGTCCATGCACTTACTATTATTGGCCCGGTCATCCTGAGGAGACATGCTATCTAAAGCATGGATACCCCGCGTCTACTTGCGTGGTCGAGCAGGTTGAGCCCACCGCCACTTCTTCTCCTACTACAGATCAAAAGTTGGATGATATTATCTCCCATATAAGGGAGATGATAACTCCTACTGCCACCATGACTAGTGCACTTACAGGTTCTTCAGATGTTGCAACCACTACTCGAGACTCTTCTTGCACCTCGGGCATAGCCCATGCTCTTACTAGTTGTCACAGGGCAAATATGACAAAGTGAATCATGGACCTGGTGTATCTCACCATATGCATGGAGACAGGGCTAAGTTCGCTTCATATAGACCTATTCCTCCAAGCAGATTATTTGTCATTGCAGGTGTGACTCGCTCCTCTATCACGAGACATGAGGTGTCTGTTTCACGCCATCTATGTTCCTATAAAATGTGCTACCTGCATCGGATTTTTTGATGAATTTATTATTTATTAGTCAAATAACTAAGGATTTGCATTGCCATGATAATTTCGACCCATTTTCTCTTGCGTTTCAGGACATACTCACATGCATGTTGATTAGATGTGGTTGTGAGCAATGGGGTCTCTACAAACTTGTCTAGTCTCTATATGTTGTTTTATTCTTCCATTCATATCGGATCACTCTTTCCTTACATATTTATCTACATTTTAACCATCTTCCTCTGCAGAAGCTCTATCATGTCATCCCACAGATATCTTCTCGGTACAGATTCTAGAGTGAGGCTTACCGGCTTAGGAAGCATCACCGATCTACTTTTTTGGTCGCCATAGTCGTAGAAGCAATGGTTTATTTGAGTTAGTTTATTTTGACAGTTGGGGTCCCAATCGTATTTCTAATCATTAAGGACACATGTTTTATTTTGTACCTTATCGATGATTTTTCTAAACTATAATGGTTTTTCTCTCGAAAAACAAGTCCAAAGTTGGATCCATTAGTTAGTTGTTCATTAATGAAATAAAGAATGTTTTTTCTACCATTATCAAATATGTTCACTCTAATAATGCGTTGGAATTTTTCACTTTATAGCTTATTGAGTTCTTCAGGTCTCTTGGCATTATACATGAGAATTCATGTGCATACACTTCCCAACTGAATGGTGTTGATGAATGCAAATATTGTCATTTACTTGATCTGACTAGGACCCTCCTGGTTTAGAGCCAAGCTCCCCAATCTTTCGAGGGTGATCGGTTCTCACTTTAAGTTACCTGGTAAATCATATGACATCTTCTTGAGAGAAGATTCCTTTCTTGATTTCATTTCTCGAGAAGGATCTTTTCTCTCTTATACCCCGTGTCTTTAACTTTGGGGCATTCATTGACCATCTGACTCATGATCGTGACAAGCTCTCCCCCAAAGTTGTCAAGGTATTTTTGTGGGCAACTCCCGAACACAGAAAGGGTACCTCTGTTCGACGAAAGTACTACTTGCTGATGTCACCTTTTTTTAGTCGGTCATGTATTTTTTTCTACAGGTGACAGGTGATAACCGCAGATTATCGAGGGTCTAAATACATCGCTGTGGCGACCCACAATAAAATGTGATTAATCAACAATGAACCCACAATCAAGTATCAAACAATGAAAAACAAGTGTGGAGTCAAATTTATTTTTAACTCTGCACAAATGGTGTATAGTGACAAGTATGCAGAGAGTTCGAACACAGGGAGCTAGCATGGTAATTCACAAAAATGTGCTCAAGTGAATGTGTGTGATGTGTCTACACTAAACAAGCAAGCAAAGATGTTTTTGTGGGTTTTTAATTTTTAATTATTTTTTTTAATTTTAATTTTTAATTTTGTATTTTGATTTTTACTTTTCTGATTTTTATATTTTATATTTTATATTTTTCTTTTTTTTTTCAATATTGGAATTTACAAACAATATAATACAAGACAAGATAAAATATTTATAAAGAAGTGTAGAAATATCCAAAAATTCAGAAATAAAATCTTTTTGGTATTTTGTGGTTTTCTACTGTTTTTGTGATTTTTGGGGATTTTTCAAGGTGTTTTTAATATTTATAAATACTGAAATAAGAGAAAATAGTGGAGAATATGTTGGCTGTGAGTAAAATGGAAGTTAAAAATATCAAACAGCAACCAAAATTTTTCACACTATTTTTCGAATAAAAAGAACAAAATGAGGAACAAATAGAACCTGAGTTTGTATTTTTTAGAGTTTTCCTTGATTTTATATATTTTTTTGAAGTTTTTGAGTGTTTTTAAATTTTTAGTGTTTTTCTTTTGAGATTTTTAGTGATTTTTGGACTGACACTAAAATAGGATAAAATAAACACTAGGTATTTTTTTTGTAATTTTTCAAAGTGTTTTAATATTTTTTTTGGTATTTTCTAAACTGGACGTGCACAAAAAGCAAGTTTTTGATTTATAATAAATATAACAATAGAATAAAATCAAAAACTAAATTGATGGCGTGGAAGAGCACGTATCCAGGAGCTAAACCCTATTTTTGTGGATTTTTTTGGATTTAAAATGATAATATAAATAATAACAACAAGCATCCAAACATTAAACAGTCCTGGCAGGGGCATACATGCAATTTTCAGAACATCCAAGGGCAAAGTTGCAATTTTTCCAACAAAATTAATACTGAATAAGAAATATTCTGGACCAAACAGCAATAGCCAAAGCCGCAGGGGCTTCCTCGCAAAATCTCCAAGACGCATGTGCGTTACACGCGCGCCTGGCGGGGGCAAAAGTGCTATATCACAAAAATACGAGGACTAGAATGTAAAATATACAGAACTTTAATACTGCCGATGAAAGTTTATAGGCTGACCGGAAATAACAGGACCTTGGAGGGTCCCTCTGCAAAAAGCCCACCCCGCACGTGAACTGGTCACGTGAGGTGACGTGGCGAGGGACTGAACGTAAATGCGTGAAAGTTGAGGGTCTTAAAAGTAAATATTACAAAAAGATTACTCTGCAGATGAATATTTGAGTTTCTCTTATAAAATACAAAAATCGTGCGGGGGTATAGGGCAAAATTACCCACGCATAGGCGCTGATGGACGGTGGATCGCACGTCACTTATCCACGTGTCGTTGCCAGATAACGCGATGCCGCTTCGCGCTGTGCGGCCCAAATTAGGAGATGTTCGAGTGATGGACGGCTCTGGATGCACAAGATCGGACGGTGGCTGTGCGCCACGAAGAACAGATACAAATCCGACGGCTGGGACGCCTGGTCGATGAACTGGGAAGAACAGAGGGCCGGATGATCTTCTCGGAGCTCGCGCCTCTTCTTCCGATGCTCTCTTGGCGCACGAAGACGTCCCCGACGTTCCTGGAAGGTGCCCAGACCAAACGGCGAAGCCAAAATGGACGGTTGAGGTCCGATGCGCAACCGTGAGGTCTGAGGCGAAAAGGGGCTCCAGGTAGCTCGATACCTGCAAAACTCGACTCCAGCTGGAGTCTCGCTGGCGCTGGGACCTGCACAAAAAGGTGATATGGTCGGGGGTAAATTGCCCCGACCACGTAGCGGGGTGGAATCAAGGTGTAACGAGGCGGAGCGCGTGAAGACTGGAGGTGGCCGGAGTTGCTCCGGCGACCTATCGATTGAGCGAATCGATGGCTAAAGCGGAGATTAAAAGAGTCGGAATGAAGCTTTGGGTGTACAAGAATGAAATGCAACTAAAGTTAACGTGATTAGATGGCCCTCAAGCTCAGTTAGAGCGAGGAAGAGGGGTACCTCGACGGCTTGGCCGGAGGTTGGTTGGAACTCGCCCAAACGTGGCTGATCCACCGCCTTGACGAGAGCTCCACGGAGCTGTCACCACCAGGAGCTCCTAACAAGGTCAAGGGGGGAAAGTTTGGATGGATTTGCGGTTCAAAATTCAAAAGGAAGTCAGACTTGAGTTTTAAGGAGTTGACGAGGGGGCTCCTTGATCGAGGCGCACGAGGCGGCACAGGCCTCCAATCCCCGAGGAAATCAATGGGCGAGTAAGAGGACATCTCGAGGAGAAAAATTGGTGAAGACCGCATCATGAAACGGTGTAAGGATCGTCCTCCAAAAAGGGGCAAAGATCGAGAAAACTCATTCTGACAACCGCCACAGGGGGGGTCAGACAGTTGACCGGAGGTCAACTGTCAGACCAACCTGGTTGGTCCACGTGGACCAACCAGGGAAAAACCCTTTGTAAAATCAATAAAAAATAACAAATGATATTATTTTGATTAGGTTATAAAATAAAAAGTTCTTATAATTTTATAAATTATTTTATTCCGATTTTTAATTATTTTTATGATATATATTTTTACAAGTTGCTTTTATACCCCTATGTAGATACATTATCTATATATTGTATCCTTTTATTTTTATTTTGTATATTTTGATTATTTTTATTTATTATTTTATAAAATTATAGCATACTTTTATATACACAACTATATTTTTATTTTATTTTATTGAAGTATTTTGTATATTAAATAAAAATAAAAAAGTGTTTTGTATAGGTGTAAGTATATGTATAATACCTATGTATCAATTATACACCAGTATTTTTATTTGTGTTTTATTTAAGTTTTTATTCTGATTTTAATGTTCACAATTATTATAAGTAATATTTACAACATTATAAAAATATAAAATTATAAAAATAATAAATAAATAATAAATTGAATATTTTAATATGTACAAGTATACAATTGGGGTCCAAAACTCAACTTTCAAACCGTAGCTCCGCCAAATGGAAACCACCGCCATTAAATAGCTTATTTTATTCTATATACAATTAAAGGTGAGTATGCTGCATTTGGAGTTGTCGTTTATGAGATACGGGTCTGGGAAGTTGGCATTCTAGATTTTTATTCAGACCATAACTTTTTGTCTGTACATTATTTTTCTGTGAAATCAATTTTGTATTTTTCTATATTAGATTATCTACAACTTTCATGTACAAAGTTTCTTTATTTGATGTATAAAAAGTGGAACCAAAAATAGGTCCCAAAATAAATAAAGAATGAATAGAATGTATAGGTATTTTATCTGTATTTCTGTCCTTATCTCCCCCTACTTTATTCCTTGTCGACCTATTCATCAAGATGCCTAGGTCTCGGGGGTTTTGGGTCATAAAATATTTACAATATTTTATTCTTTTTCTTTTCTTTATTTATTCTATAATTTTGGCCTTAATTACAGTATTTTATACACTAATATAATGCACATGCATGGATGCTAAGATGATGATTTTAATGCTATTTACAGGCATTTGCTAGGGTTTTTGGTGCCAAAATGATAGAATAAAGATGATGAAATGTGGGTTCATCATCCCCCTATACTTTACCTTTGCTAGTCCCTAGCAAACACTTATGCAATAAGTGTCAAAAGAAAAAGAAAGAAAAGAAAAAGAATAAACTTGGATTTTATTTGATTATCAAACTTGTCTTCGCAAAATCAAAGTTTGGAGCTTAAGTCAGACCTTTAGAATTTTAGTGCGGTCGGAACCTTAATGAGAACCAAATTTGAGATCCAACAGTCCTTGAGAATCCCAAAACTCTGTCCACGTCTCCTCAATAGCCAGGTCAGAAATACTTCAACTCATACGCAAACTCTTACGACTATGAATCTGACTCGTACAGTGTAAGTGATATGTAGCTCCCCACCTCAGAAGTAGCAAAGAAACAACCTCCCCCAACCTGGTAACTCTAATGCCTCGGTCTAGCAACTCTTTCCTCGAGAAGCGGGGTATTCCCTTCTAAGTTCAAGTGCAACCGGCTCAAGAAGAGGGGGAAGAAGTATAGACTTTTGGAAGCTCAGCCAGTGTAGCTAAGTCTCCCGCTGCAAGCTTCATGAGATGTAACATGGATACCATAAGCTTTTGCTTTATTGGACTATATACACTCCGGTGGGGTTATTAAATTTTCAATCCGACCCACCATTTTTTTGGAGTTCTCTTTTTTTTTCAATTGCATCTGTACAACATATCTACATGGTGCAGCATATATACAAGAAATTTTCCTCTTGAGCCAGTAGACTATCCCTCTTTTGAAGCTTTATTGCAACCCACGGCTTCTGTCTTTAGCCTTCATCACCACTAGACCAAGTTGAGGTGCACTTCCTTCACTAGAAGAAGAAGAGAGGTTCCGCCTAGAAGTACTACCCTCATATGCTACCCCAAGCCAAAGGAAACTGCCTCCTCACCACCTCATCCGTGGAGAGCTATGTGAAAGGTGCAGGTGTCCAAGTTAGGTCATTATCAACAAGAGTCGTGCGTGTGCTCCGAAATACTCTACTTAGGCAGTCAAGAATCCATTGAACCAAGCCCCGTCATCCTCAAAGAATTAAGTCAACTAGACCTGAAGTACCTCAAACCCAGTTCCTATAAAGTTCCTGTTATTAGGGAGATTTTAAGGTCCAATCAAGCTCCAATCTCCGGATCTTACTTAGACTTGTTCAACTATCAAACTCAATCCGAAAAATGCTCATGCTATGCTATGCAAGAAATATTTTTGTGATGCAATTTTCAAGATTTTGAACTTTTTATGGATTTTTGAAAAGATGATGCATGCATTTTTTGTATTTTTCAAAAAGATTTTTCAGATGTTTTTGGATTTTAGTTTTGCAGATGTTTTGGGGATTTTTGAAAACAAAAGATTTTTGGCTGAAAACTAGGTGAAAATATGTACACGGGAGTGCTTCTTATATATACAAGAAGTGGATTTTAAGAATTTACAAGGGTAAGTGGTCAGTTTTATACACATATATATATAGTGGATTTTGGTGTGATGTAAATATTCCTCAAACTTATTTGACACAAGCTTTTTCACACAATTTTTGAAAACTATAGTTCAAAATAATTTTTACAAACATTTTACAAACATGTACACACATTTGAAAATCATTTTGCAAAGGTTTTCAAAACAGTATAGATAGATTTTTCAACATATTTTTGCAACCATTTTTCAAACCATTTGCAAATCATTTTTCAAACATTTTATTTCACACAAAGAAAAGAAATTTTGCAATCCACACATTTTACACAGGTTGAAAACATGTAACAAAATATTTTCAAAATAGTTTTCAATAGATGTTCACAAAGATTTTCCAACTATTTTTCAAACATTTTGCAAAAAACATTTTCACGTGATTTATTAGTCAATAATTACAAAAAGAATTTGAGGAGTAAAACACCTTTTTATTAAGGAATTTTAATAAATTTTAAAGAATTATTAGCCATATTATTAAGAAAATATGAAAGTACGAGTTATGGCTAAAGTATATACGTAGTATATACGACCCCCTATACTTAGCTTGAGCTATGTCCTCATAGATCGGAGAGAAAAGAGAAGACATAACTTGTACTAAGTATAGGCAAGTCTAAAGAACGAATGAATTAATGAATGAGAAGTTGACCGTCCCCCCTATACTTAGGATCAAATAATCCTAAGTATAGCAGACTGTACACAACGCAGGGAGGGTCAAGGGTGGGAATGAACAGATCGTACTCAGATTGTCTCCCCCTATACTTAGGGTAGGATATCCCTAAGTATAGACAAGAAGAGGAGACAATGGAGAGGATCAAAGAATGGAAATACTCGGGGTGCACACCCCCTATACTTAGGACAAAGTACGTCCTAAGTATGGAAAACTGTCTACAAGGGCGGCACCTTTTTGATAGATAAAGAAGATAGAGATGGGAAAGAAGAGAAGAAGAAAAAGCATTAACAAATGAAATCGTGCTATGAACAGATGGATCTGTACAGCGAAAGATGGAACTGATCACCGTGTATGAGATGCAGATGATGTGAGTCAAAGAGTACATCTCATACCAGAAGAATGGGGGCAACGTCAATGGTCGGCGGATCATGATCAAGATATAGTTTCAGGCGTTGACCATTGACGCGGAAGGTAGAGGAAGATGACGGTTCGGATATGTCGATGCTGCCATTGTCATATACCTTCCTGACCACATACGGACCTTTCCACTTGCTCTGCAACTTCCCTGGGAATAATTTCAGCCTGGAATCAAACAACCATACTCTCTGATCTGGCTCAAACTGTTTATGGCTGATATGCAAATCATGCCATGTCTTCACTTTCTCTTTGTACTGTAGGCTGTTCGAAAAGGCTGTGTCTCTCAGTTCTTCCAGGGCTGCCAATTCTGCTCTTCTCTGGTCTCCTATACTCTCGGGATCCAAAAGCAACTCAGTGACTGCCCAAAAAGATTTGTGCTTGATCTCCACTGGCAGATGGCACGGCTTGCCATAGACGAGACGAAAGGGAGATGTCCCCAATGGATTCTTGAAAGAAGTCCGATAGGCCCACACGACCGAGTCCAAAAGCTGTGACCAATCCTTTCGGTCTGGGCGGACAACTTTCTGCAAGATAGTCTTTATCTCCCGATTCGATACTTCGGCAAGACCATTAGTCTGAGGGTGATAAGGAGTGGCAACCCGATGGTCAATGCCGAACTCGTCTGCAAGGGCCCTGACTTTGTCATTGATGAAGTGAGACCCCCCGTCTGAAATCAAGACTCTAGGTACCCCGAACCGTGAAATGATATTTTTCCTCAAAAATTTGCAAACGGTTTTAGCATCTGCGGCTCGGGCGGGGATGGCCTCAACCCATCGACTGACATAATCCACAGCGAGCAAAATATGCTCGAATCCCTGACTCTTAGGAAATGGGCCCATGAAATCAATCCCCCATGCATCAAAAACCTCACAAAAGTGAATGGGTTGCATGGGCATCATGTCTCTCTGTCCGCAGGTTCCCATTTTCTGACAGTCAGTACATCTCTTCACGAACTCATCAGAATCCCTGAAGAGAGTAGGCCACCATAGGCCGGATTGAAGCACCTTATGTGCTGTTCTTTTTCCAGAATGATGTCCTCCTGCCTCAAGCTTGTGGCAGTATGTGAGGACGCTATGATGCTCTTCTTGAGGAATGCACCTCCTCCAGATACTGTCCCCTCCATGATAAAGGACGGGATCCTCCCAATGGTAAAACTTGGCCTTCGTCAGGAAGGTCTCGAGTTTCTGCCTAGGCCAACCTTGTGGAACCGTCTTGGCTACAAGATAGTTCACAATGTCAGCATACCACGGGAGCGAGGTGATAGCCAGGATCGCCTCATCTGGAAATGTCTCTGTGATAGGTGCACTGGGCTCAGATTCCTCAAGATTCTCCAATCTGGGGAGATGATCCGCCACCACATTCTTGACTCCAGGCTTGTCCTTAATCTCAATATCAAATTCCTGGAGTAGAAGGATCCATCTGGTGAGACGTGCTTTGGCATCCTTCTTAGACATTAGGTACCGGATGGCGGTGTGATCAGTGTAGATGGTTACTCTAGATCCGAGAATGTAAGATCGGTACTTATCAAGAGCGAAGACTACGGCCAGCATCTCTTTCTCAGTCACAGTGTAATTCCGCTGAGCGGCATCCAAGGTCCGGCTGGCGTAGTGAATGGCAAAAGGCAAACCATCCCTCCTCTGTCTGAGTACAGCCCCAACGGCAAAATCGGAAGCATCCGTCATGATCTCGAATGGGAGAGACCAATCGGGTGGCTGAAGGACAGGAGCTGAAACAACCATATTTTTGAGAGTTTCAAAAGATTCCAGACACTTATCAGTAATAATAAACTCGGTGTCTTTTGTCAGCAAGTCAGTGAGCGGTCGGGCAATTCGACTGAAGTCCTGAATGAACCGTCGGTAGAAACCGACATGCCCCAGAAAAGACCGTAACTGACGCAAGTTGGACGGTGGATTGAGTTTTCTGATGATATCCACCTTAGCCGGATCGACCTCCATGCCCCTGTTGGAGACGATATGACCAAGGACCGTCCCTTGAGTCATCATGAAATGACTCTTCTCCCAGGATAAGACAAGATTGACCTCAATGCAGTGCTTCAGCACACGGTCTAGGCAGTCAAGGCAAGCGTCGAACCCGTCGCCATAGACCGAGAAGTCATCCATGAAGACCTCTAAACAGTCACCCACCATGTCCGAGAAGATGGACAACATGCATCTTTGGAATGTTGCAGGAGCGTTACATAGACCAAAGGGCATCCGTCTGAAAGCATACGTCCCAAACGGACAGGTGAATGTTGTTTTCTCCTGGTCTTCGGGCGCAATGGCCACTTGATTATATCCAGAGTACCCGTCAAGGAAATAGTAATGACTCTTCCCAGCTAGCCGTTCGATAATCTGATCAATGAAGGGCAGCGGGAAGTGATCCTTCTTGGTGGCCTCATTCAATCGTCTGTAGTCCACACAGACCCTCCAAGAAGTTGGTACTCTGGTAGCGATCTCCTCTCCAGACTCATTGACAACTGTAGTGATACCCGTCTTCTTGGGTACCACATGTAAAGGACTTACCCATTTGGAGTCGGAGATGGGATAGATAAAATCGGCGCTCCACCACCTTGAAATTTCTTTCATGACTACGTCTCGAAGATTTGGGTTCAGCCGTCGTTGGAACTCACGCGACGGCTTAGCGTCATCCTCGAGATAAATGTGGTGGGAGCAAAGATTTGGGCTCAGCCCTTGGAGATCTCCGATTGCCTTGCGGTTCCTTTCAAGAACCTCCATCAGACGAGATTCTTGTTCTCCAGTCAAATCTGCTGAGATGATGACTGGGTGCATTTCTGTCTCACCCGCAAGGAATCTATACTTCATTGATTGCGGAAGAGGTTTCAGTTCTGGACAACTGGGAGGTGGCAGATCTGGCTTCTGGTATGTCTGCGTGAAGGCGACCAGGTCTGCATGGGAGAACTCTCGCTCTGCATGAATTTCTGACGAAGGGCGGCCTGCTGAATCATCTATAAACTGCACTGGCTCGCACTCTATCATGGTTGTCGGCTCGGAAGGAATCAGACAAGGTAAATAATCCTCAAAATCATCCCAGTCAATGTCTGAATCCGAGGGATCAGAAGAAGATGAACAAGAATGAAAATCATCAGCACCACTCGTCACAACACTGTCAGCCTCATGTGTGTCCTCATCCAGGGATGTGCTCTCCCGGCTCTCGATTGCCATAAGCTTGAGATATAGTGAATCTGTAGGCAAGGCGAGTGTCGGTGCTACGGGATCTTTCCAGTTGGATTCATCATCAGTCATCTCGAAATCACAAACCTGGTGGATGTCTAGCTCCTCTTCTGTCATCTGCTCGGCTTCGCTGGATTGCTCTGAGCATGCCAACTCTCTGGCTCTGGTCTGGTCGATCGTATCTATTTGTATGCTTTCGCCCTCTACGCGAAAACATACCTTCCCACTGTCATGGTCGGATACCGCCTTGGCAGTGGCCAAGAATGGACGTCCAAGTATGATGGGGGCATCGGTTACCAACTCAGGGATCTCCATGTCCAATACGACAAAGTCCACGGGGAATTTCAGGCCCTGAATGGTAACGACCACGTCCTTCAACAACCCCTTCGGCCTCTTAATCGACCTGTCAGCAAACTGAAGGACTGTTCTGCTTCGAAGAAGAGGGCCAAACTCGAATCGCTTGAGTAAGGCTGCCGGAAGGAGGTTGATCGAAGACCCGCTGTCTAATAGAGTACGATCGAACCGCTGCTCCTGGATCTCGCATCTGACATAGGAAGCTCCTGTATCGGGTCGCTTGGCTGGCAATGTGTTCTGAATGGCGCAGCAAGTGTCATGAGTGAGCATATGGATTTGATCTCTGTGCCTCTTCTTCCTTCGGACAGTAGTTGTTTCTTTCAAGTTCTTTTTGAAGAAGGGGATATGCTCAAATGCTTCTCGTAGAGTCAGCTGAATGTGAAATCTATCAATCATTTGGTTGCCGAACTCTACCTGCTGATCTTTTTTAGGATTTTCTTTTTTATTCCCCTTCGTACGGCGGAGCGCCTCAGGGAAGGGGATGGTAGTGGCCTCCTCAGATGGAGGACTAGGAATCAGTTCCTGTACCTGTGAAGAAGAAGGATCCACACAACCATCATCATGCAACACACATGGATCCGCAATGTGAACAGAAGCCTTTCCTTTATTCATATTTTTGTTTTTCTTTTTGTTCCTACAGTCCTTGGGTACAAAATGTGGCAACATCACAGATGGTGGCTGAACAAAAGTGGATGTGGTGGCCTCAGCACCACCACTAGCACCGGTCTTCGCGGCATCAGCACCGCGCTCTGGTTCATCATCCAAAATGGTGGCGTCAGCACCACCGTCTGCAACTGGTATTACGACGACATCAGCATCGTCGTCCTGGACTTCATCATGGGTGGCATCAGCACCACCGTCAACATCATCATGAGCGGCATCAGCACCGCTCCGCTGGTCCTCTGGCGCTCCTGATCCTGCCTCTGGTTGTCGCTCAGAAGAGGCGCCGCCGGCTGGCATCCTACCGCTCCTAGTAGTAACAAAATCAGCATCATGATAGGAATAAGACATGTCACTCAAATAATCACTAGGAGAGGTATCCTCTGTGAACTCTACCTGCTCAGACTTCCTTTTCAGATTGTTCGGGTTAGGTTCAATCTGAGCGGGTATGGCGGCCTTGCCTTTCATGATGTCCCTCATCTCCTGCCGGAATTCATCCATTTCTTTCCTGAAAGATGCTCGCTGTTCGGAGAGCAAGCGGGCAAGATCATCGAGGGCTGGGTTCTCAAAGGCAGGACCCTGAGAACCGGATGGCTGTCCCTGCTGGAAATGGGGCTGCTGCTGTTGTTGTGGCTGATACGGGGGGTGCTGGGAATAAGACTGCTGAGGCTGCTGTCGCTGCCTCCACTGTTGTCCTTGATAGGTGGGACGAGGACCACTCTGAAACTGTTGCTGATGGGCATACTGGGGCTGCTGTTGTGGTTGCTGCTGGCTGCTCTGCTGTCCTTGGGCAGGGTTCTGCTGTTGGGATGAGGATCCACCATTGCCCCAACGGAATCCGGGGTGATCACGACGAATCCCGGGCTGAGGATACCGGTCGTACCAAATCCCATTGACTTCCATCAATGGTTCCTGCTCAAAGGGAGGTGGAGGAAGAACGACCAGTGGCTGCTCTGGCTGATAGACCACCATCTGAGTCTCTTGAGATGGCGATTGAGATGGATAGTACTGCAGCAAGGGAACCGGCTCTGCCTGAATGTGATTCACCTGGCGGTATGAGGTAGATGCCTGGTTGGAATTGCTGCTACTCGGATCAGCACGTGATCTGGGAGGCTGTTGTGACTGAGTTTGTGCCTCCTGAATGCACAAGATCTGTGTCTTCAGATCACTCATGGTCTTGGCAATCTGGTCCATCTGGGCCATGCCTTGCATCTGTTTCTTCTCGAGGATCTCGAGGCGATCCAGCTTCTCACTAATGATGCCCATATCGGCTGCGGCTGATTCAGCTTGGGCTGCGGCAACTGACACTGTGTTGGGACCGGCATCGATGCGGGCGATCCTCTGAAATGATCCCGCTCCCTGCGGGGGTTTCTGCTGAGTGTAGACTCGAGCTTGGGCCATCACAGTAGAGTTTTCTGCCATGCCTTCGTAGATGGCCCAGACGTCGTCTTCTCCCTTGGAGAAATAGGACCCACCGCAAGAGGCGTTCACTAGCCCCTGCAGCTCCGGTGTCAGTCCACAGAAGAAACTCTGCACGAGGTTGGGCTTGGAGATGTCATGATGTGGACACTGGTCGATGAGCTCTCTGAATCGATCCCAGGCCTCATGGAACTGTTCATTTGGGAACATGACGAAGTTACTGATCATGGCTCGAGCTGCGTTGGTCCGGCCGAGAGGGTAATACTTCTTCAAGTACGCAGTCCGGAGATCTGCCCATGTGTCGACAAATTGCCCAAGGTGTTTGAGCCAATATGCGGCTCTATCAACCAAAGAGAATGGAAAGGCAATCATCTTGATGGTGTCCTCGGTCATCAACCGATCATGGATAGTGCTGCAAATCATCTCGAATTCCTGGAGGTGGAGGTGCGGCTCTTCGGTCGGCAACCCATGGAACTTGGGTAGAAGATGGATAGTATGGGGTCGAAGCTCGAAATCTCCGTGAATTGGCGGGAGTCTGATCCAACGGTGAGTAAGGGATGCAGCTGGGTTGTGCAACTCCCTCATGATGGTCTGTGGCGGTCGCTCAGCGTCTGGATCGCCTCCTCCTGCATCAGGTCCTCCTCCTCCACCACCTTCTCCGCCAGCCCGGTTCTCTCTCATCTGAGCTATCTCCCTCATGAGATCACCCATGAATGCACCCTGGTCACGGATCTGCCTCTGCATAGTCTCCAGGGATGCTAACAAGGAATTATTGATGGCTGCCTGATCAAATAGGAATGGAGGGTGCTCATGATCATCTGCATGCTCGCCTCTGTCTGCCATGTCTGGATTTTCTGAAAAAGCAAAAGAGGCCATCTCAGGTGCTGTCGAATGAGCTGAACACTGTGATGCACTGAATTCTGACACTCTTGGACTGATGGAAGGAGAATGAGAAGGGTGGTCGAGGGGGAACAAGGTGGATGTAAACTCAGGCTCGGAGAGCGGACTCTCCGAGGTATTCCTAGATGAATAAGGAGGAGTGCGGGATAGCGGTGCCGACAAGGTCGGCCTAAGAGATCTCTGTCCCATCATCTTGATTATTGGTAAGAGCAGAGGGAATTTAGAAGAAGAAGAGTGAAATGAGATGCAATAAAATTGCGCACGATTGTGCGGTGTTTTTGATCTTGACCTAAACAAATCTAGCAATCAAACACAAAGCAGGGGTGAGTTCACCAACTCAACACGTGAAGCCGTGAAGGTTCGGCTTTTATCTTGTCAATTTTAGCTTGATTCAGGAATTTATCTTTTCACGAGTCCTTAGAACGCTACGCCTAAAGGAGAGAGAGTACTGTCGGAAGAGTATCCCGTACTTGTCCTCCTCCTGTGTAACCTGTAGCTTGCACTTTTTGAGGTCCTTAGAACCCTTCCTGGATCCCTACTCAGCCAAAGAATAAGAGAGGAAGCCAATAGGCGAAACCGATATTTCGGAACTCGCTCGCAACGGAATCACCCGTGAGCGTGCAAGAACCTACTCGGACGCGAGACGATGAGACAGACACCCCCGTGAAGGCGTGGCCTAGGCTCGATACTTCGAACAAGGTCGATGCTCTACACAATAGAGAGTCACCAATGTTGACCAAGCCCTACTCGTCCGCGTACGATAGAAGCGCCAATACTTCAGAAATCCAGGCGATACACAAGGCAGCCACAAGCTGGGTTTTTTTGGCTCTAATCCTTACGAAGCGCTCACCTCACTTGGAAGGAGACCTTCCCATGCAACCTGAATACAAGTGAGGGTGTTACTCTCCCCAAGCAATGAATCCAATTACCGATTTTATTTTTGGTCAAGTTTTCTTAGCAGTCCCTTTTTTTAATTTTTTTGGTGTTATCGCTTCTTTTGAGTAGATTCAAACAAGCGCCTAACGATTTTTGTGTTTTCTTGATCCTACTTTGTCCAAAAACAGAGGGAGAGTAGAGTCGGAAAAGCCGTGCAAGTTGACACAAAGATGGAAATCTCACCTTTGTGCCTAAATGATGGATGCCAAGTTAGAAGACTTACAGCGAATCCCAGCTCTCTCCATGCGGGATGCAAAGCAGAATTTTTAAACATAATCTATATGCCGATATGCACAACGGAAATCGTCCTAGAACAGGCAACTGCTAGCGTGAAGAACCACAAGTCAACCTCCTATCGTCGATCCTAAGAGTCCGGTCTAGACCCTCCCCTCCTCTTCTCGACACATCGAGTTCAGGAGTAGCGCTTGATGGAGAGGGCTCGCGGCGCGGCGGATCTAAGAAAGGGGGCTAACTGTTTAATTAGTCTAAGTCCAAATACGAACTATAGGAGCATGCAAAGATAATTAGGGTGTTTGGACCTATTCTAATCGAATCAAGCAGGACCTAGAACTAAGAGCTCAATCCACAAAAGAAATGAAAAAGGAAAACAAAACCGGAAAATGACAAGCGAGGAAAACTCGTCAAAAACCGCGGTGAGCCCCCGGGTGAACAAACACCCGGAAATTAGGCCCGGTAGTGTCCAAGAGTCCAAGTGTACCTGTATTATTACAAATTAATAGTCTCTCTCTCACAAAAATAAATGTAAGCTAATCTAATCACTCTCCCTCACTCCTCCTGCTCTCTCCTGCCGGCGTGAACTAAGAAGGCCGGCTCCGCTTCCCAAGGATGCTCCGGATCACCTAAGCAATCCGCCTTGCTCCGCGGTCCCTCGCAAGAAGACAAGAAAAGAGACGGTCAGATAGCTCAACAAGATATATCAAGAATGTAAGAGAGGTAAACTAATGCTATGGTAAACAATCACACAATCAAACAAAATGTGAACTACTCGCTGTTGCTCCCCGGCAACGGCGCCATTTGATAACCGCAGATTATCGAGGGTCTAAATACGTCGCTGTGGCGACCCACAATAAAATGTGATTAATCAACAATGAACCCACAATCAAGTATCAAACAATGAAAAACAAGTGTGGAGTCAAATTTATTTTTAACTCTGCACAAATGGTGTTTAGTGACAAGTATGCAGAGAGTTCGAACACAGGGAGCTAGCAGGGTAATTCACAAAAATGTGCTCAAGTGAATGTGTGTGATGTGTCTACACTAAACAAGCAAGCAAAGATGTTTTTGTGGGTTTTTAATTTTTAATTAATTTTTTTTATTTTTAATTTTTAATTTTGTATTTTGATTTTTACTTTTCTGATTTTTATATTTTATATTTTATATTTTTCTTTTTCTTTTCAATATTGGAATTTACAAACAATATAATACAAGACAAGATAAAATATTTATAAAGAAGTGTAGAAATATCCAAAAATCCAGAAATAAAATCTTTTTGGTATTTTATGGTTTTCTACTGTTTTTGTGATTTTTGGGGATTTTTCAAGGTGTTTTTGATATTTATAAATACTGAAATAAGAGAAAACAGTGGAGAATATGCTGGCTGTGAGTAAAATGGAAGTTAAAAATATCAAACAGCAACCAAAATTTTTCACACTATTTTTCGAATAAAAAGAACAAAATGAGGAACAAACAGAACCTGAGTTTGTATTTTTTAGAGTTTTCCTTGATTTTATATATTTTTTTGAAGTTTTTGAGTGTTTTTAAATTTTTAGTGTTTTTCTTTTGAGATTTTTAGTGATTTTTGGACTGACACTAAAATAGGATAAAATAGACACTAGGTAATTTTTTTTGTAATTTTTCAAAGTGTTTTAATATTTTTTTGGTATTTTCTAAACTGGACAGTGCACAAAAAGCAAGTTTTTGATTTATAATAAATATAAAAATAGAATAAAATCAAAAACTAAATTGATGGCGTGGAAGAGCACGTATCCAGGAGCTAAACCCTATTTTTGTGGATTTTTTTGGATTTAAAATGATAATATAAATAATAACAACAAGCATCCAAACATTAAACAGTCCTGGCAGGGGCATACATGCAATTTTCAGAACATCCAAGGGCTAAGTTGCAATTTTTCCAACAAAATTAATACTGAATAAGAAATATTCTGGACCAAACAGCAATAGCCAAAGCCGCAGGGGCTTCCTCGCAAAATCTCCAAGACGCACGTGCGTTACACGCGCGCCTGGCGGGGGCAAAAGTGCTATATCACAAAAATACGAGGACTAGAATGTAAAATATACAGAACTTTAATACTGCCGATGAAAGTTTATAGGCTGACCGGAAATAACAGGACCCTGGAGGGTCCCTCTGCAAAAAGCCCACCCCGCACGTGAACTGGTCACGTGAGGTGACGTGGCGAGGGACTGAACGTAAATGCGTGAAAGTTGAGGGTCTTAAAAGTAAATATTACAAAAAGATTACTCTGCAGATGAATATTTGAGTTTCTCTTATAAAATACAAAAATCACGCGGGGGTATAGGGCAAAATTACCCACGCATAGGCGCTGATGGACGGTGGATCGCGCGTCACTTATCCACGTGTCGTTGCCAGATGACGCGATGCCGCTTCGCGCTGTGCGGCCCAGATTAGGAGATCTTCGAGTGATGGACGGCTCTGGATGCACAAGATCGGACGGTGGCTGTGCGCCACGAAGAACAGATACAAATCCGACGGCTGGGACGCCTGGTCGATGAACTGGGAAGAACAGAGGGCCGGATGATCTTCTCGGAGCTCGCGCCTCTTCTTCCGATGCTCTCTTGGCGCACGAAGACGTCCCCGACGTTCCTGGAAGGTGCCCAGACCAAACGGCGAAGCCAAAATGGACGGTTGAGGTCCGATGCGCAGCCACGAGGTCTGAGGCGAAAAGGGGCTCCAGGTAGCTCGATACCTGCAAAACTCGACTCCAGCTGGAGTCTCGCTGGCGCTGGGACCTGCACAAAAAGGTGATATGGTCGGGGGTAAATTGCCCCGACCACGTAGCGGGGTGGAATGAAGGTGTAACGAGGCGGAGCGTGTGAAGACTGGAGGTGGCCGGAGTTGCTCCGGCGACCTATCGATTGAGCGAATCGATGGCTAAAGCGGAGATTAAAAGAGTCGGAATGAAGCTTTGGGTGTACAGGAATGAAATGCAACTAAAGTTAACGTGATTAGATGGCCCTCAAGCTCAGTTAGAGCGAGGAAGAGGGGTACCTCGACGGCTTGGCCGGAGGTTGGTTGGAACTCGCCCAAACGTGGCTGATCCACCGCCTTGACGAGAGCTCCACGGAGATGTCACCACCAGGAGCTCCTAACAAGGTCAAGGGGGGAAAGTTTGGATGGATTTGCGGTTCAAAATTCAAAAGGAAGCCAGACTTGAGTTTTAAGGAGTTGACGAGGGGGCTCCTTGATCGAGGCGCACGAGGCGGCACAGGCCTCCAATCCCCGAGGAAATCAATGGGCGAGTAAGAGGACATCTCGAGGAGAAAAATTGGTGAAGACCGCATCATGAAACGGTGTAAGGATCGTCCTCCAAAAAGGGGCAAAGATCGAGAAAACTCATTCTGACAACCGCCACAGGGGGGGTCAGACAGTTGACCGGAGGTCAACTGTCAGACCAACCTGGTTGGTCCACGTGGACCAACCAGGGAAAAACCCTTTGTAAAATCAATAAAAAATAACAAATGATATTATTTTGATTAGGTTATAAAATAAAAAGTTCTTATAATTTTATAAATTATTTTATTCTGATTTTTAGTTATTTTTATGATATATATTTTTACAAGTTGCTTTTATACCCCTATGTAGATACATTATCTATATATTGTATCCTTTTATTTTTATTTTGTATATTTTGATTATTTTTATTTATTATTTTATAAAATTATAGCATACTTTTATATACACAACTATATTTTTATTTTATTTTATTGAAGTATTTTGTATATTAAATAAAAATAAAAAAGTGTTTTGTATAGGTGTAAGTATATGTATAATACCTATGTATCAATTATACACCAGTATTTTTATTTGTGTTTTATTTAAGTTTTTATTCTGATTTTAATGTTCACAATTATTATAAGTAATATTTACAACATTATAAAAATATAAAATTATTAAAATAATAAATAAATAATAAATTGAATATTTTAATATGTACAAGTATACAATTGGGGTCCAAAACTCAACTTTCAAACCGTAGCTCCGCCAAATGCGAAACCACCGCCATTAAATAGCTTATTTTATTCTATATACAGTTAAAGTGAGTATGCTGCATTTGGAGTTGTCGTTTATGAGATACGGGTCTGGGAAGTTGGCATTCTAGATTTTTATTCAGACCATAACGTTTTGTCTGTACATTATTTTTCTGTGAAATCAATTTTGTATTTTTCTATATTAGAGTATCTACAACTTTCATGTACAAAGTTTCTTTATTTGATGTATAAAAAGTGGAACCAAAAATAGGTCCCAAAATAAATAAAGAATGAATAGAATGTATAGGTATTTTATCTGTATTTCTGTCCTTATCTCCCCCTACTTTATTCCTTGTCGACCTATTCATCAAGATGCCTAGGTCTCGGGGGTTTTGGGTCATAAAATATTTACAATATTTTATTCTTTTTCTTTTCTTTATTTATTCTATAATTTTGGCCTTAATTACAGTATTTTATACACTAATATAATGCACATGCATGGATGCTAAGATGATGATTTTAATGCTATTTACAGGCATTTGCTAGGGTTTTTGGTGCCAAAATGATAGAATAAAGATGATGAAATGTGGGTTCATCAACATGTTGACTCGGTTTGACTCTGGAGAGAATGTCTACAAGCCTCCTACGACACCACCACCTCCAGCACCACTCACCATTCACCACTCACTCCTCCTCCACCACCTCTTATTGTGTTTGCTCCTCCACCCCCACCTGCGAGTATTTTGGCTCAGTTTTTACCACATTTTAACATTTATGAGACACATTCTGTACCCCCTGCTCAGGGGCCTTCCTCATCATCTAGCACACTCTAGATATAATCTCAGCACTTTATTTCTACTAATGGCACTGATGATTTATCTCTACAACAAGCTACTTTACATGACGAGAAGGTGCCTTCTCAGGAGGCTACTTAACATGTTACAAATAGTACATATGATTGTGATGTGCTCATTACTATATATTAGTGGAGGCGTACATGTGACATGTGTCGTAGCTCATGTTCATTTGGGGTGTCTTTCAGAGGATCTCAGGAGGTTTTTCATGGGTCTATCAACTATGGAGATCCTAGGGACATATCAAGAGGCCATGGGAAACAGTCAGTGGCATCTTGATATGGAGGAGGAGATGGTCGCTTAATAATCGTGTGGTAGTTGGATCTCGATTACCACCCCTCCAGGGGCTTTTACGGTTGGATGTAGATAGGTGTTTACAGTGGAGCACCATGCAGATGGAGGTGTTGATCGCTACAAGTCTAGGCTTCTGGCTTGCGGATTCACCCAGACTTATGGGGTAGAATATCAAGATACATTATCTCATCTAGCGTGCCATTATTATCTTTGGATTCTTCTTTTTGTTGTAGTGTTACTATATTGGTCATTGTCCCAACTTGATGTAAAGAATGCATTTCTATATGATGATCTGCACTAGGAAGTCTACATGCAACAACCACATGAGTTTGCTGCTAAGAGGGAGTGTCAAAAAAGTTTGCAGACTTCATGCACCTATTTATGGCCTTAAGAAGAGCCCAGAACATGGTTCTAGAAGCTATCGTACCAAATAGCGTAGCAGGGCTTCATTAGAATGATTGCAAATCATTCTTTGTTTGTTCAAAGGATTCGAAGAGGTATAGTTGTTATGCTGATCTATGTTGATGATATCATTGTTACAAGAGATGATGTACATGGTACTAGTGCAGCTAAGGAGTTCCTTGGACAATAGTTTGTCACCAATAACCTTGGCAATTTACGATACTTCATGCGGCTTGAGTTCGCCATGAACCAGTCAGGCCTGTGATGAGCAAGAGGAAGTATGTTATCGATCTCCTCTCTGAAACATGCATGGCAGATCGTAAACTTGCCACTTCTCCCTTGGATCATTACTAGGCTAGACATCTCCTTTGCCATGGGCGAAGTTAGCTAGTTTATACAACCGAGACATGCACACATGGATGCAGTTCACATGATTCTAAGATACCTGAAGACAACTCTAGGTACGAAATTTTTCTTTAGCAGAGGGACATCCCTTGACATTATAGCATGTGCAAATGCAAATTATGCAGGATACCCCAATGACAGGAAATCTACCTCATGCTTTACAGTGCTCATACGGAGATCTTTGGTGTCATAGGAAAACATGAAGCAGATAGTGGTTGCCAAATCTAGTGTAGAGTCAATCTATAACCATGGCACAGGGAAGCACTGAGATGAGGTGGGTCAGATCAGTTCTGACTAATCTAGCTAGTGTACACCTCTTCCCATGTATATACAATGTGACAATCATGTTGCTCTTTTTATTACCAACAAACATGACTTCCATGAGAAAACCAAGCATATTGAGTGTAATTGTCATTATACATGAGACATGATCAAGAAGGGCTTTCTATCTATTTCCCATGTCAACTCAGGGGAACATACAATAGATAATTTCACTAAGGTTCTACCTAGAGGGTCATTCTAGAGGTGGTGTTCCAAGCTGACCATGATTGACATCTATGCTCCATCTTAAGGGAGAGTACTAAGAGTTATCTTATCTTATCATGTTATATGTATTTTTCTTTTATGTTCATCTCTATTATGTAATTTGCCCAACAAAGTTTATCATGTTTATATAAGAGAACCTTAACACCTCATGATCAATGCAATTCATTATTCTCTTTCCATAAGTTGAGAGTCATCTTTGCCAGCTCAGCAGTGTTATATCCTGACTCTCTCAAATGATTTTGGATTCCTTCCTCATCATATTCCAGATAGGAAGGTCGGATAATTGAAGGAATATTGTCATTGTAGACTTCCATCTGGAGTAATTGTCCCATTAAAGAGAGGTTAACGAGCAACAGAGCTTCCTCCAAACGCGGTCCTAAGAAGCTGACCTCGTGTACATCGAAGCATTATTTCCTCTGCATGAATGAGGCTCTGATACCAAATGTTGGAACCTTCGTACACGAGGAAGGTGTTGGAGTGGATTGGCATGTATGTCTTGGATCGTTACAATCACAATTATCTAAAACAAATACAATGTTACATATCACTTTCAATCACAAGATAAGTAATCAAGCACAAGTACACAAACATTTAACATGGAAACCTCTTGAATAAAAACCATGATTTGATTCTCCCCACTCGGACTTTCAACCTGACACAAATGGGTCATTCACTAACCTGAGTTGCTTACACAAGCAACCCCAATGTATTACAATCTGAATTGACTGCGCAATCTTTAACATACCTAACATCAGTATGACGTAAAACTAACATGATCTGACAGAGCAAGGAACGAGCTTGTGAGATGAATCGCAAAACACTGAGTTGTTGGATTGAAACACATTATATAAGACAACTCTTAGAATTTTCTATCACACGATAAAGAGTGAACAAGAGAGAAAAGTAGTGATAATTATCATTGTTATGTTTTAGAATGAGGTATGTGATCCTACTTATAGTTCTAGAGTCCCCATTACCATTGACTTTGAAAAACTAATCATTAAGAACAATTCGAGAATGAAATCTCCTTCAAAAATCTTCCTGAAATAGAAAATGATCCATCATGATATTTAGTTGACAGATCAAAATCAAATCGATTGATTAGGTGGATTTAGATGATCGATCAGAATCGGGTGTTAATACATCAAATCATAGCCATTATAATTCAAAAGTTGATTGATCATAAAAGAGAATGATTGATCATAGTTTGGCAGATCAAGCAAAGAAATTGATCGATCCGAGATGGATCGATCAATTCAAGGTAGTTGATCGATTAGCTTGACCTTTTGACCTAGAAGTTAAAGTCAAATGATAGAAATGTAATGTGCATGATGCTTGAGGCCTTTTATAATCTAACACACTTACAAAATGCATAATCAATAGAAGAAAATACTTAGGCTTCTTTTTTAGCATAAGACACTTTCTTAAGCTTGAGCTAGCGCTTTGAATTACTTTGGCTTCTTAGCTACTTCTTTACTTAAGCTTGCACTCCTCGAGCTTCGATTTATTCCTGATCCAATAGCTTCCTTGCTTTTGACATAAGCTAACTGCATAAGTTTTGTTATCATCAAAATAGGCATGCTCATGCATGAACTAACAAATCGAGTCAGAAAGCCAAAAACATTGTTAGATTTAGTGTCTTATTTTTATCTATCTAGAAAAAACATTCATTCATTTTTAAGACTTAGATTTGAGAGTCTTTGGGACCTTATTCTTCCTAGTATGGAACTGTCGGTTTAAATTTGTTTCTTGTGCTTAAACTCTCTCTCTCTATCTATCTATATATAGGGATATTTATACCCATACCCCTGAGTAGTTTCATAATTACACTCAGAACCCTCGATAATTCATAATTACGCGTAGGATCATGAATAGTGCTTAGCTTATACATGGTATAACCATGTGTTAACTCCTATCTGTTTCTCCATTAACTATGACGGACTCAGTCAAGTATTAAAATAATCCACCCTTTAAGTTCACCTAATTTACAATTGATGCCACTAATCCTTCCCTTCCCTCTTCCACACATATTGTCACTATCCATGGAGCGGTCCTCCTCCTGAGATGTCCGACATCCACGAAGTATGTCCCCATCATCGTCGACCTCCTGCATTGTCCGACACCCATGATGAGTTACTGTAGACTCGAGGGCGTCAGGTAATTAACCCAAAATTTTGAGGAAGGCACTGCAGTGCCGTCTAGGCCCCTGAACCATCCAGTTAGTTAACATCCACTTACTGTGTTTGATAAATTTATGCAAGATCACCTGAAACACAGCTAACAACGGGTAGATTTATGATGAATCTTGTAGTGAGCTAACCCCCCCCCCCCCCTTATTTTTTTCATTTCCTAAAGTATTTCCTGAAAACACATAAGGAGATTTAGATCACTATATGGCATTATGCTCTCATTCAAATTTTGTGTAAAATAGACATTCCTAATCTATCCATCTAAAAGGGTTTGATTTCATCAATTCTGAGACCATTAAAATTTAACATCCTTCATGGACGGGTTACGAATGTCATATTTTACATGAAATTTGAATGAGAATATGGTATCATATAGTGAAATAAATCCCCCCAGAATTTTTAGAAAATGTCTTAAGAAATGAAAAAATAAGGTTATGGAAAGCTAACTTGGCTACTCCCGTCCTTATTTTTTTTCATTTTAAGGGTATTTTAAAAAATACGTGGAGGGTCTACTCTACTATATGATACCAAGTTGTCATTCAAATTTTGTGAGAAACATGACCTGTTCATTTAGGATGTGTTGATTTCAGCAATTCTGAAACCGTTAAAATTTGACATACTTGATCATGCGTGCCAAATTAGGTCAAATTTTGAATGACAACATGGAGTCATATAATGATCTAAATCCCCTCGAGTATTTTCATAAAGACCTTAAGAAATAAAAAAAATAAATGTGGGGATAGCCATGTTAGCTCCCCTCTAGAGGTAGCCCCATTAAACCCTATATAGAGGGGTGGGAGGGAGATTATTACAAAGACTGAACCGGATTTTTTTAGTGAACACATAGCTCATTAGGATTGTAATAAGCACCCTACTTTATAGATGTTTATAATCATTTTGAGAAAATTATTTATTATTTTACAATTATGGTATCATATTTTACCGCAATTATCATTTTCACAAAAAATTCCAATTCACTCCTTAAATAATCTACAGAGAGAGATCATTATAAAGAGTGAACCGGAATTTTTTTAGTGAATACATGGCCCATTCAGATTGTAATAAACACTCTACTTTATAAGTGTTCATGATCATTCTTAGAAAAATGTTTATTATTTTAAAATTATGATATCATATTATTAATGCAATTATCATTTTCACAGAAAACAAATTTTCACTTAGCACAAAATGATCATTTTTAAATAGAGAGGACATTTGTAATACAAATAATGATATTATCATTTTTTAATAATTTAACATTATTTTATAAATGATCATTATAATACTACTTTGATAAAACATGTGTAAAATAGTAAATATTTTGATCAAAATGTTTGAAAAACTTGTCAAAAAAGGTGCTTATTATCATCTTAATGAGCTTTGTGCAATTAAAACAAGTTTCATTCAGATTTTGACCAACTTTTTCTAGTATTACTTCTACAAATGCTATGAAAGAACCATCCATTCCTATTTCAAAGGAGGTGGCAGTCTCAAGTAGGAGCGCATGCACTAGTGCGAGCTTGGAGCCCTCATATGTTTTGAGAGTGCTTGGGGTGGACGAGGATATGGCACACACATCGATTAAGCTTGGTATTGGGAGGTTCACGACTGAGGCAAAGATCAATCAGGCAGTGGAGCTCATGGTGAAGTAGGTAGAGAAGCTAAGGGAGATGAGCCCTTTGTACGAGATGGTTAGTTGGACCTCTCTTTATCAAATTATCGGAGCTCAACAACGCAAGAGAGAAGGGAGTTAAAGAAAAGGGTGGCAGAGAGGAGGGACACGAGTAGGGAGTGGAGGGGGAAGGACTTGCTGCTGCAATAGCAACAGAGGAGAGGGCAGAGGAGGCAGTGGGTGCTGGAGGAGGAAGGGGAATAGACTCATTTGTAAATAGAACATCAATTTGGAAGAGATGATGGAAGCGGGAGTTCATCTTGGTCATGGTACTAGGAAATGGAATCCTAAGGAACTGATCATAAATATCTATCTCTTAGAGGTTCACTAAAAACTTGACTATTGGCGGGTCTCTTTGTATGTGTTGTCCGGAAAGAGGAGGACTCAATGATTATTCGTTCGCCGGAACAAGAAGTGAAAATTATGGTGGATAGGGATCCCATAAAAACGTCTTTCGAGGAATGCGCCAAACCAGGACATTTCTCAAGAACAATAGCCAGTTATTATTATAAAGAAAACTGCTTTATGAGAGAGAGGTCTTCACTTCAACAAGGCTGAGAATGCTCTTGGCAAGGGGGTCTTTTTCTAGGCCCTCACGGAGACTATAGTGCCTTCAACACGGCTTTCTGAGGTTGCAGGCACGACTCCCATGCCGAACTAGGACTTTTCACCTGACTGAGCTTGCGCCTATTCAAAACAGAGGATACGATCAGAAGCGAAATACGTGGAGGTCAAAAAAGGGCCGAAAGGACCCTTGTGTTCCAATCATTTTAATTTCATTCTAGTCATAGATGTAGAGGTACAGAGAACTCCTTCTACAATTCAATTAACTTGACTATATGAGGGCTAATTGAGAAATGCCATGGAACAAGCTCACGAGGGGAAAGAGTCAGGGAAGAAAGAAGGCTAGGTCTTGGCAAGCTTGACTGACAGTCTAGCTAAGGCAATTTCCCTAAGGGCTTCCAGCAAGCAGGTGGGAAGTCGAGAAGCGAGCTCATTGAATGAAAAATTCAATAACTGATCTCGGATCTAATCGATATTGATATACCGAGTATATGTTGATACGAAGTATTCCGGGAACTTAAAATATGAAAATGTAAAATATTTGATGGATACCGTCGTATTAACGAGAAATTGGATGTAAGTTAACAACGAGTTATGGGTGTAAGAGTTAAGCACAATTGAGTGTCCTGGGTGTTATTCAAGATTATGTAGGGTTATGATTGTAATTATAAAATTACTCAGGATTATGGGTGTAAATATCCCTTTGCAATATCATCATCTGCCCACGTCTTTGCTTTCTGGAATGTGCACTGTTGCTAAAGTAGAAATCCCACAGGTCTTGAGAAAATTTTAAAAAAACATAAAGAAAGGTAGAGGATCATATTTGCATCACATGCTGAACAAGTTCTTTTTTTCCAGGAAAGAGTGATGTGTAAAGTTTGAATGATGATCCTCTAGAGCTCCTTCTCTTGGACAATAATGTGAAATAATAAGGCAAAGTAAACAATAATGTAAATATATTCCCTACCTTCATTCTTTTGTTATGAAACACAGGTGGAACAAGGAAGTTAATTCATAATCCCCGTTTGTTCATTATTCATGAGATTGTGAAGTGCTGGTTATTGTAAAAATAAAAAAATACATCGTAATTCTTTTGGAATAGATACTGCGAACAGGGAGTAAATATTAAGCATCACTTCTCAATAGTTAAAAAGATCTAAGGAGAGTAAGAAAGAGAATAGCTATTCCATGAATAGTTGTGGAATAAAGAACGGGAATAGATATTACAGAAATTAAAAACCAGAGTTGAGGGGAGGAAACCAGGAGTATATTACCTTATCCCAAATAATGCACAATAGTTTCTAGTACACCACAGTGCTCTGGCATATCCTGGAAGCTGCATATATCCATAAAGTTCCCTGAATGCATCTTTTTTCTGCAGCAAAGATGGCAGGGTATGATAGAATGTGCACTGCCGCATAAATGGAGATATTTGTTGCTTTTTCAGAAACCATGACGTTGACTACTTAGAATCCCAGAAAACCACCACCAGGCAAGCTTTTACGCCATTGCTGACATTATATAAGGGTTATGTTATATCTGCAAAGCATGCCACACAGTTCAAATAACACCTGCAACAGCCAGATATATTATTGTTGGTGCAAATCAAGCCACCAATTCAAACTATACGGCTGACTGGCTAGTTCACCGCTAATGAGGAGGTGTTCCTGCATAAGCACTCGATAAACAAAAAGGTCACCAATTCTGAGACCAGATTCTTTCTAAAGAAAGGTTGTTCAGCTGTTGGAGCATTTGGACACAACATCTGAACAGGCTGGTTTTCAAGAAAATAAAAGCACATTTTTGTTCGAAGAGGAACTATCGGGCAACGCGTTGACGAACTAGCTTTCAGTTACTGTAGGACTCCCAAATAGCCAAAAAAAACAGGTTACAATCACTACCATATATATTATCACCACACCAGAAGTGCCTAACTACATGGCAAGTGTAATGGAGCATGGACAGCTTTGCTCAGTCTGTGGACAGTAACCCAGGTGTTGTGGAATTAAACAGGTGCCTAGGTGATCCATACACAACCTGAGTTGATTCTCTTGTGCAAAGTCAGGTGCCTTTGCAGGATGAATAATGTGTACTTTCTCCAAAGAAAACTCAGAATTTGTTAATGTCAATCTTATTTTCCTAAAGGGCACACTTTACAGTTTGGTGTAACTCATAATAAACTTAACTGAGAAATTGATGTGCCCGCATTTTCTCTCTTTCCTAGAAAATATTACATTTGTAACAAATTTAAAAAAAAGGAAGGTGTAGGGGAGATTTTTAGATCTTAGAATGTGAAAGGGCATTTGCCCAACCATTCAGAACTAGAGACAGCTGGACATTTGCCATTAAACACAAAGATCGGCAGATAATTTTTGACTTCAAAAGGTTGGGGACATGTTTAGTGAAGCTACAGTTGGCAGCCCTTTATACAGTGGTACAACCTGCCCAAAATTTTTTTTATGAGAAACAGAATGGCCAGAATTTCCAGAGCTGCAATCATAAAAATATCCAAGTGATTGACTATGATAAAATCAAACTTCAAGAGCCCCTTATATTTGTGGGGATAGATCTGGAATGATGGTCAATGTCCTGCATCTTTCTTATTTGTATAGCCCTGCACAAAGGAAATAGAAGATCGTCAATCATCGAAATCATAGATTTGTCATGAAGTTTCTGTTCTAGTGACTTCAATCCAAAAATGTAGCTCCGAACATGTAGAGAAAGATGCAACAATCTTCAGGGGAAAGAAATTTTAGCATTTTACATATTCAGTTGGGGAGCCGACCCTATTTAAAGTGAAAAAAGGCTTTGTTGTTGTACACATTCAGTTCGGGATGAAGCAGCAGAAATATGGGACATTCACACAGCAGTCTGGACATTCACACAGCAGTCTGGATTTTAACACTGAGTTTCAATGGACAAATGCAAGTAGTTAGAATTATTGTTATTCCATTATCTTCTCATGTTTATTTCTTTATTAAGTTGTAACTGCTTACATAATTATTTCTTATTGAGCTCTGCGAATTCACGCTATATAAAAACCTCATTACCTCTGAAATAAAACATTTCATTTATTCTAAAATATTCTTCTACATGGTATCAGAGCAACAATCTTAGACCGGTACCACCAGCCTCTTCTTCTCGACCACACATGCAGATCATCCCCCCTTGGCTACGCACCGGCGCTGACTTCTCCCCTTGAGCGGGTCTTCTTCTTCAGCCGTAGGCCCCGTGCGAGGTGTCCTTGGTGGTGGAGGAAACGATGATGTAACCATAAGAGGAGGTGGTGGTGTCGTAGGAGGAATTCAAACTTTCTCACCAGACTCAGACGACATCATGTCACCTGTAAGAGAAAAATACATAATCGACTCAAGGAAAGTGACATCGGCACTGACATGGTACTTCTATCTATCGAATCCAAGCATCGATACCATTTTGGAGTTCGAGAGTATTCCACAAAGACACACTTGACAGCTATGGGAGAGAGTTTGTCATGACCAGGAGTCAACTGGTGAATAAAAGACACTGAGCCAAAGACATGAGGTGTTAGAGAAAAAAGATCCTTATCGAGAAACGCAATCGAAAAATGAACCATTTTTCTTAAAACATAGGAAAGTATTCGGTTGACCAGATCGCGAGCAGTGAGTACAACATATCCCCCAGAAAGAATGGCGAGCACGACTATGAATAAGAAGAGTCCTTGTAACATCAAGAAAATAACGGTGTATGCATTTTGCAACGCGATTCTACTGAGAAGTGTACGTAAAAGACGTCTGATGTATAATGTCGAGGGACCTAACGAACTGGGACAACTAAGTAGTACAAAACTCCAAGGCACTTTCAAAAGAACATATTTATCCCTATTTCATAAATATAAGGTTGAATGGCAAACCCAACCTCGGATTTATTTCTCAAAAGAACCCATGAAAGTCTACAGTAATCATAGACAACTACAAGATAAAACATGTGTTCCTGATTGTCAGGGACATGATTGGAATCCCAAATATCAAAATTTACGAACTCAAGTATGAAGTTCTATGATGTTATAGATTTCTTTCAGAGACATGCATGGCAGATTGCAGACATGCCACTACTCCACTTGACCTAAGCATGAAGTTCTATGATGATGATACTGCAGAGGTAGACAAGAAGAGGTACAGAGAGCTTGTTGGCAAGCTACTATATGTAACTATTACCAAGCCCGACATAGCATTTGCCGTGAGCAAAGTGAGTCAGTTTATGGAGCAGCCCAAACAGGCACATATGAATGCAGTCCATATGATTCTGAGATACATGAAGACTTCACCTGGTACTGGACTTCTTTTCAACAGAGGCACATATCTCTCAGTGACAGCATGCGCAGATGCAGATTATGTTGGGTGTCCAAAGGATAGAAAGTCGATATCTGGATTTCTTGTGTTCACAAAGAATTCTCTTGTTTCATGGAAGAGTAAGAAGCAAATTGTGGTTGCTAGATCAAGTGTTGAATCGAAATACAGGACCATGGTACATGCTAGTACAGAGATGATGTGGGTCGGATCCGTTTTTACTAAGATGACTATAGAAGTGCCTCTTCCCATGCACCTCCAATGTGATAATCAAGTTGCTCTCTTCATTACAAATAATCCAGCCATTCATGAGAAGTCGAAGCACATAGAGGTGGATTGTCACTACACTCGTGACATGATACAAAAGGGTATTATTACTACGTATGTCAGCTTTGAAGACCAGACAGCAGATATACTTACAAAGGCTCTAGCGAGAGGACCTTATCAGAGATGTTCCAAGCTGAGCATATTGATATCTATGCTCCAGCTTGAGGGGGAGTGTTGATATAGCTACTATTTTTAGTATTATCTTTTATAATTTTCTATTTTTCTTTTCTTCTTTCTGTAATATGTCCAATGGTTCTTCTCCTATATAAGGAAATCCTTGGGCCTGTCATTATGCATTCGAGCATGTTCCCTTAACAAATCCCTACTTTCATAAGCATTAGGTACTCCGCCATCACAACTAATTATACCACCAGCAATATACAGTCCGTACACAGAATACGAATAAAAAAGCCAGCAAGGGCATACCTTTAGAAATCTCCCCAGATAAGGAAGCACAGCAGAGAAAGCCCCCAAGCACACACCCACCACTTCCGTCCTCTGCAAGATCCCAACTTTCACAATCCAACACATTCAAAAACGAGAACACGAAACCCCCCAGCAAACCCTCCTCACCAGCTGATCTCCAGTGACAACTCCGTTAGACCCAACGAAGTGATTGAGCAGCAGCGACGATCCCAGCGCCGCGCCAATGTACCTCGGCAGGTAGGCCTCGTCCAACCCAGGAATCCATGCAATCACCCCGCCCACCCAACAACAAACAGAGAGCGACGATCAGAAGAGGAAACCTTACAAGAAAGCCTAAAATTTAGAGAGCGTCAAGCACGATCAGCTCACCGCGGGTGAAGCGGAGGACGGAGATCTCGGGCTCCGTTCGGGAACCACCGGGGATGCGCCCGGCGCCGGCGGGACCTACACGGCAGCTCCGGACGCAGGGGGCGGCTCGGCGGTGCTCAGGCGAGGGAGAGGAGAGGCGGTTGGGGTGAACATAGGCGGAGGCGTGGGCGAGGCAATGGTTGGGCTCAAAGCAACGACCGTTGCTCTCCCTCTCCACTACTTTAGTCAGGATAGGGGTCTAAACGAACCGGAACTTAGCGAACCTATGTTGGTTCGGTTCCGTTCGTTTAGTACATATATTGGTTCGGGTTCGACTCGATTCGATAAGATGAGAATCATATAGGTTCGGGTTCGACTCGATTCTATAAGATGAGAATCATGTTCAAGTTCGATTTGATTCGTAGAGGTTCGCGAACGTTCGGTTCGGCTCGTTAAAGATTCGATTATACATAATAAATTGAATATAACCATTTTCCTCTCATTTTACATTTTGTGGAATTGGATGATTAAGGGTTGTGGGCTTTGGTTATATTGTACAAGCACCCCTAATCATAGTATTATATAGATTTATATATTTATATCGAACTATTAACGAACCGAACCTGAACGAACATATTATTTCAAGGTTCAGCTCGTTTATATAAACGAGCCCAATCCTATGATAAGGTTCAGTTTGTTTATTTTCGAACCGAATTCGAATAGGATTCTTAACGAATCAAACCTAAGCGAATATCGAACCCGAGTATTTCTGACAGCCCTAGAGCCGATCGTGTACTGTACCCCATATGGGATGGAGCCGTTAGATTTTGATTGAGCGATTGCAGGAACTTGTACTTTTGTGAGGTCCTACCGTGTAAATTCATACTAACCGATCAATCAAGATTGAACGACTCCAGCTCCTGTTATAGAGTTTGCTGCAGACAGTAGAGGATCCTTTCGCTTCAGTGAGAGCGCTTAATTTATGTGGAGGGTTTTTTTATGAACACCCTCCTTGTAAGAGGGGGGAGAGAGAGAGTTGCTTACATTCACGAAAATAGGAAGAGATATGCCAGATTGATCTTCCATTCAAGATTGAATTCCCATTAAGAAAGGAGAAGATTGGAAGAAAAGAAAATGAAAAAATAAAAAACAAAGAACAAAGAATACTTAGAGAAAAGAAAATAATGAAGCTCGTCATAAGAACAAAACCACCTCGTCGTTCAGTAGGCCAATATTACATTATCACTTTTGGAAGACAAATCGACTTAGATAAGAACGAAAAAAATAACAATATGTCTAACAACATACAGTCTTTGTCTTTGTGACAAAGCCAACTGCAAATCATGATGGAATAAAGAGACAATTCCACATATGGACGAGGATTGAGGGGTATAATTAGAATAAAAGTGTCACGTGTGAATAAGGGACGAAGTCAGGAATTTCTGATCGTATGGGCAAACTAGTATTATTGTCTGTTTTTTTATATTATTTGTTATTTTAGTTGTTAGTATTGTTGGATTTCATTGGTTGTAAAAATTGAGGGGAAATTACTCTAAAAATTTGAGACTAATATTTATTCTTGCAAACATTGTATTAACAAAAAGATATTTTTGTAAAATTAAGAATCTTGTATCTATATTTGTTGTTATGCTGTTTGCAAATGTACTTTATGTAAATTTCTGATTTACATTGATATTTACATAAAATTGTATTTGTAAATAGCATTTGTGGTAGCAAACAATGTAATTAATGTAGTCATATAACTAAATGGTAACGATAAAACTTTGAATCTTTGAACATTAGTTATAATTGCATATCAAATAAATATACTTAGCAAAAAAAGTGATTAAAATAGCTCTATATATAACTCATATATATGATGATATTTTAAAAAACAAGAAATCTAAAATACGAGAATTTTCAATGCAATCCTTTATGTGTAGGAATGCAAATCGATATAAAAATGTATATAGCCGGTTAGCTATTGTATCCATTTTATCCATATTTTAATGTATGTGTCTATATTCATTTTAAATTCGATACATATACATTTGTTATTTTGATGCGAAAATAAGTGTATATGTTTGTATATCTGTTTCACTATAAAGTTGAAAATTCTTATTATGTGTAACAAAATATTACAGTCTTTTTTCACCATTTAAGAAATAAATATATTTAGTATACTATTAACAAGATAAGTGACGGATCCGGAAATGCCGAGTTAAGAAGTTGCTTTTATCGTTCGTGAGTAAAATGATATGTCGTTCGTTGTAGGCGACAATCGGAATCGATCAAGAAAATAACCATACAAAATTTAATCAATTTTAGTGAATGCGGTTTATGTTTATTTTACTTGGGCAAGTCCGAAGGTCGATCACAAGGAGGCAAAGGAACAACCTAGAATTAAGTCTATCAAAATTCGTGCACGGTTTTCGAGGCAGACTTTTTTTGAATTTTTAATGCAATAAAGGGTGTTACATGCAATTTTGGCCTGTTTTAGGGACTAAAATATCAATTACGTTCAAACGATGTCCAAAAAATAAGAAATTTGGCCACAATGTAAAATATGATGAAATGAATGCACTGTAATTTTTTGAAATTTTTGGATGTAATATGAATTTTTTATGAATTTTTTAATGCAAACAAAATGAATTTCAATATTTAATTATAATAAATATTAAACCTAATTACTTTCAAGGAACAAAATTATCTAATATCTATCACTAGATGATCGATATCAGAAAAATCCTAAACCTCGAAAATGTGAGATCTAATATCTATTAAAAATCAAATACTGAAATATACAAAATGATTTTTACAGGGAAAATTATGCATGCAAATGTAAATCTTTTTGGGCAAAATGTTAAGCACAATTAACTCTACAACGTGTAATTTTTCAGGGATTTTTAGAGCAACGGTTAATCAATGGCAAATTTAAGAACACAGACCGGGCAAAATATGCCAATTTCAGCAAAATAATTAATTATTAATTAACCATCAACCACAAAAATGTCCACAAGATGTCAAAATGTAGAGAGTTAATTTACCAACAAAATGCTATTTTTGAATTAATAAACTAATGTAGAGAAGAGGTTCAAAATCACAGGGGAACACATGGGTCTGATTGCAATAAATATAACTATAAAATACAAAAGGGGGTTTAAATGCAATTACCAAGAATTCTGGGGGCTTTACTGCAAAATTACAAGAGGGGCACGTGCGCCGCACGTGCCCTCTGGTCGGCGGGGACTTGCGTGTGATATGGAGGAATCCAACGGGGTCTTATGCAATTTTCCCAAGACGTGCGAAGCACGTGACCCCTGGGGCTGATGCTACTCACGTGTTCCCTCCCGTCATGTGCCTCGCACGTGGGGAGGGCCTCAGGCCCAACGCCCGGCCGACGAAGCGCGGTGGCTCGCGAGAGCCGCTTCGACGAGAATGGTGGAGGGAGGGCGGTGCTGCGGTGAAGAGGCGGCGAGGACGAAGGTGGTTGTTGAACTTGGAGTTGGCGGAGGGCTGAGCATCCGTGCTCCGGCGGCCGGTGACGAAGGCGATGCTCCGATGGCTGTTGTAGTTGAAGGTGTAGTCGGAGGAGCGTGTGCTGATGGTGGAGAAGCGTGGAAGGCGGCGTTGTCGTCGGCGAAGCGGAGGTGTAGTGGCTTGATGGCGTGGATGAAGGTCGATGAAGATGACGTTGATGGTTGATGGTGATCGTGGGATGGAGTCAAAGACGTAGTTGTGGTTGTTGGCTCTACGCTCGATCGACGGATGGCCGGAGCTTGAGCAGCAAAGGCGACGGTTGCCGCGACTGCAACGAGGAAGGGAGTTCCTCGGATCTCACCGGTATAGATGGGCACGTCGGGCTGTCACCACCGGCGGCAACGTGGAGTTCTAAGGACTATCGGCAGATGGGTCGAAAAGGGGGCGGTGGCTTGCTTTAACTAGGTCGAGAGGGAGGTGGCCGAAGATGGAAACGAGATCTTAGATGGTGATCGAAAATGGCGAGATTGTGGGAATTGGAGATTGAAGGACGGCGACGCGAGAGATGTGCGGCGGAGAAATCGAGAGGTGAAGGCGGCGGTGATGGAAAAAGAGGAAAGGGCGCCTGATGGGGAAGACGACCTCCAGGGCCGTCCGATCGGCCAAGATCGGACGGCCAGGCAGGCGCCACGTGGAGCAAGGGGGCGAGAGAGAAAGGCACGTGCGACGCACATGCGTCGTTTATTAATTATTATTATTATTATTATTTTATAAAAACGTTAATAATAAAGCCCAAAATTGGTTGACATGTGGCGCCACCAGGTGCTGCCACGTGTCAGCTCCACAAAATTCGAAAGATTAATGTTTTGTAAAATACAAAATAAATAGTAAATGGCCTCGGATCGAAAAAGTTTCTTCACGAGAATTGCTCGTCTCGATGAGATCTACAACTTTCATGAAGATATCAAAGGACAAAATCGATCAAATGCACAAAGTGAATTTTTGGGGTATCCCATGTACATAGAATACCTTGATTTTTGGGTTTTATATTTTTTATGTTATTTTTAAATCAAATAAAAATCAGAAAAAAATATTGTAAAATCAAATATAAATATTTACACATTAATCTAATTTTTTGTATTTTTATTAATCAGTAAAATATGTACATAAAATATTAGGTCAAAAACCGCTAAAATATACAGTATACAAAAGAGGCCCAAAATCCAACTTTCACATATGAGCTCCGATTCACTTAACTTGGTCTTGTTTTGAAGGTAATTGAATGTACATTAGTTCAAAAGTGAGTAGGATTAAATCGGATACTGGATGAGGAAGATATGAGGTTTCTAGTCCGGAAATCCTGAAACTAGGGTTCGGATTTTTGGTCCACTTATTTGGGTTAGTTATTTTTTTGTATTTTTCATTTATTCTTGTTAGTGATGTGTACATAGTGGAGGTCGTTTTGGATCATTCGGAGTTAGTATGAATGGATTATAAATCAGGGAAGTTAGGCTATTTACAGGTCAATTTTGGCTTGGATTTTTGGCTTCTTATTTTGTGCAGAAATTTGTGCTAAAATACGATTATTATGAAATCATGTATGAATGCTAATTATGCAGAATAGATGCAGGAATACTGTTGATTTTAAGGGATTTGAGATTAAAAAATGAGATTTAGAGTGATGAATTCGAGATTCATCAATAAGCTATTCAATTCTTACACTATTTAAGTTAATCTATAAAGTAACATTTATGTTATCATTTATATTTGATTTGTATATGTTCTACAGAGGAGTGATCCTACGAGAGCAAAAAAATGTGAGAGCATGAGAGCATGCATCTTGTACTACATGATTCTGTTTTCTCTCTACTACTCTTCTCTTTCCTGGTTGGATCATGTGGTCCAGAATGCATTCTCTCATGCTCTCACAGGTTTTGGCTCTCATAGGATCACTCCTCTGTTTTATATCCTTATTTATTTTGAAGGATATAGTAACATTTTTTCTATTAATTAATACGTGTATCTACATTTATATATATATTGATGATATAAAATAGACATATAAAGAGAGGAATTTTCCAACGAGTCCTAAGCCCATTAACATCCTCATGAGCAATCATTCCATCATATCATCATTTAGTGCACATGGTTTATCAACGAACTTACATTTTTTAGCCACACACATGTCTTCAATAACAAACTCATTCCATTATTATGTCATTTATTTATTTCTATTTTTATTCGTCCATGCATATCAACCTTAATCTCCACACTTTTTATTAATTTTTTCCTTATTTAGAGAATGCAACATTGATGGCTATTCCCAAATGGACAGAATTTTTGCCATTCATTACCGTGGTATCGATCTTTATAAGATATGTAAATCATTGTTCTTCGTTCATTTTATCATCATTTATTTTTTTTCATAAATGTTTTGATTCATCAACAATAAGAGAAAGAGGAGAGATAAATGACCCAAAGAAGAGATGATTGTTGATCTCGTATTTGACGTTATGTATTCTTCCACTGGCATTCTAGTTTTTATCGATTATATTTTGATCGATCAACTTTCTTTTTTATGATCTGATTTTTATTTAAAAAAACATACACATTTTGCAATTCAAAAAGATAAATTGAAAAGTATGTGCATAAAAGATCTTTGGAAAGAATAAGAAGATTGAAGAAGATATGACCATAATCTGATTTTTCAGGAAAAAGATGCACAACATGTAAAGAATTTTATATCTTTATTTGAATTATACAAAAAGATGCACAACATGTAAAGAATTTTATATCTTTATTTGAATTATACAATCGAACAGATCATAACTGAATTAAAGTTACAAATGTCAAGCTATTATTTATATTAAATGAATCAATGTTACAACTCTCTTCTTTCCTATTACAACTTTCTGCACAAATATTGCATGAATAAAAAGTATATAATTACAAGTGTTTTGTTATTGTTTACTATTAAGTGAGTCAAAATTACAACTCTCTTTTGTATTATTACAACTTTCTATGTAATTATTAAGTTATTACAACTCTCTTCTGTATTATTACAACTTTTACATAATTAATGCCTGAATAAAAAGTAAAGAAGTTACATATATTGTGTTATTATGTACTATTAAGCGAATTAAAATTACAACTCTCATCTTTATTATTACGACTTTCTGCATAAATAATGCATTGGTGAAAGTATAGAAGTTGCATATGTTCTATTATTATTTACTACTAAATAGATCAAAATTACATCTCCCTTCTTTATTCTTGCAACTTTCTACATAAATAATACATGTGTGAATCAAAATTACAAAAGTTACTTATCACTGTATAGTTTGTTGAATCAAATTAAATTTGATCATTTTATTTTTAAAGAGGATCATCCCATTTAACCCTCGCACGTATGAGCGACCATCATCTACATTCTGCAAAGGATCCATGTATGTTGTCGTCTCCATCAAAAGGGGAGACCACTATGTCCACCACAATCAGTATTCATTCCCATCCATGGAGTCGTCATCTCCATCCCTTCCATCATGTATAAGAACCATCGTAGAGGATTCATCGTCTCCATCGTTGAAGAGCCACAAACGCCATAATTCCTTATCGAGGAGTCACATATGTACCAAATTATGAATTGATCTTATGAGTTTGCACACATGTTCTTTGTTTATTACTAAGGTAAATGATGGATACAAATCCAAATTTATGTATTTGTTGCTATGTTTTGTTAAGGAGCTTGCATAAAATTATTTTATGTGATATGTTAAGGAGCTATCATACCTAACAAGATATTGCGAATAACTTTGAATTTGTTATATATGATGGTTTATTGGTTACGAATGAGTATTGTTGAAGTTTGCGAAAGAAGATGTGTTACATTAAAAAAGACTTGTTACTTGCAAATGATGGTATGATATTATAATACATGATAAATACAAAATCTTAATTTTTTTGTTACAAATGGTGGTAACAAGTGAAAGTTAATTGCTATTGGTATGATAACTATAAATGAATACTGTGGATTTTACAAAAGGAATTGTTATTACTTTTAGATAGAACACTAAGAATGCAAAGAAACGTGTTTACTTCAAATGGTAGTAACGGTATTATGCTAGTTGCTATTACGTACTACACGTTTATAAAACCATGATAGTACATTACAAATGGTGTTACTGAGTTTATGGGTTCTTAAAAATAGTTGCTTCCTACAAATATACATATTTTGTTTTTTCAGTTACTAAAATCTCTTATAAAATAGAGATTGCTTTTTACATGTTACAAACAAGGGATTTTTACTTGGCAGATCGTATAATCTTTGTCAATTACCTCCACGACCTTTGAAACAACGTATTTGCTCCCTCGACCCCGTAATTGCTCCATCTTACCTCACGACCCTGCCGTTGAATTTACTTTTACTTGAATCAATGCCTTGGGTTAATCTAACCTGGGGACCATTGGATGGTGGATCTTCCACCTCCTCATCTCCTTCCTCTTCCTCCATTCATCTTCTTCTTCCTCCTCTCTTTATTTTCTCTCTCTTCACCACATCTCCATTTGTCTACCAAATAACAAAATTTTTTCTATTTTCACGGATAAACCATATCTTCCCATCACAAAAATAGATTTTTTTAAAAAAAACGGGACAAATTGTTAAACCGATTAGTCAAATATTTGATCTGCTAAACAAATTGAAGAGAGGATATTAAGGTGAATTTTTCCAAAAAAGTAAGGGATTCTCCTCGCACAATTTGATGTATCCTCGCATCCCCGTTTGTTGTATCCTCGTTGTATATGCCTGTAGCTTCTGAGACGTCTCGTAATCATCCTCCACATTCAGTCGCCAGAGGTGGAGAAAGGGAAGGAGGTGGAAGGAGCGGGGGCAGAGGAGCAAAGGGACGGGGAGGCAGCGGCTCGGGGCAGAGCCAGAGAGGGAAGGAGGAGGTCGAGGGGGCGGGGTGGAGGAGCAAGGAGAGGGGAAGGCGGTGGCTTGCGGGAACAAGGGGAGGAAGGGGGGAGGAGGTGGATGAGGAGGAGGTTGGGGGGGGGGGGGGGGGGGAGCAACAAGAGCACCACTGGGAGCGGGCACAACATGAAGAAGGAACTCATATGGTGGGGATTTAATGTGCTTCGGCATCGACGTGTCGATCGGCACAGGCAACTAACTTCTGACCAAGAGACAACTTCAAGCATTATCATCACTACATGTCTTGAATCAACTTCAAGCATTGTTATTCAACTTGCACACAACATTGAATCCATCGCCTGAGAACTAAAGCATCATCGAATCATCTAAAATCCGATCGTAGCCATTGAGCCACACATTACATTCATGCCCTAATACCTAAAGCATAAAGGATCATCAGGACTTCCGGAGACCGAAAGCATCATCACTAGTCAGTCTTCGCTCAGAAGAGGAGCAAGGGGACAGGGAGGAGGGCAGGGCGGGGCGAGGGTGGAGGAGCAAAACAGGGCAGAGGGGAGACAGAGGGCTCTGGGCAGAGGGCAGGCGAGGGTGGAGGAGCAAGGGGACGAGGCGGAGGGCAAGGCGGAGGGCGGCAGAGGGCTCGGGATGCTCGAGGTGGAGGGCTCTTGGCGGAGGGCGGGGTAGAGGGCTCTAGTCAATATTTCAGACAAAGTTGGGTGGAGAAAGAGAGATGAGGAGGAGGGTGAGAGTGAATGGCAATGAATGTAAATTTGATAAATAAAATGGGTATAATGTAAAAGAACATAACGGAATCCAATTGGTTTTAACAGGTAAATGGATGGGGGTTAACCACAAGGTCTGTAGGGTAAAGGTTAGCAAGTTTACATGGTCGATGGTGGAATTAGGTTCTTTCAAATGTTGTGGAGGTAATTGACAAAAATTATAGGGTCTATCGGAAAAAAATCCATACAAACAATGGGTTATTAGTTATAATGCGAAATAGAAATGAGGTAATGTTAATTAATATTGTATACCACAAACTTACAAATCCATTACTATAAATGGTAACTGTACTAATAAGATATGAAATGAAAAATGAAAAATAGAACACATATAGATTATGCCGATATGATCATATATTGTATGAAAGAATTACATTTTGTATAGGATATTTACATATTCAAAAAGAAAAAGTTCTTAATAATATCATTATCTATAAATATTGCCGCTTCCACACTTTTGAAGCAATGTATCGATCTTTACAACAAATCCTATAATATCTTTTAAATTTAAATTGAGCCTTCATTTCTTATCATTCACTTCATTACAAAGTACTCCATAAGAAGAGGAACCAAATCCCATTATTAAGTAATGCATATGTCATATTTGAAATAATGAATACAATAAGAAAAAAGTAAAGTTGACTTAGTAAGAATTAACAAAATTGTAAGAATCAAGCATGGAATTGCAAGAACTAAACTTGGAGGTGTAAAAAATAATTCAAATTTATAAAAATTAAACTTAGAGTTACAAAAAATTAAAATTGGGGAGATGCACAAATAAAAAATGAAGCTGTAGATTGTGATGCCCCACCCTTTTAGGGACGTCGTGGATGTCAATGTTGGCCACCACCAAGATCTATGATACTTAGCAAACCCATTTCATATACATTGGATCAACATTCAAAATATGTAATTGTGAGGAAAAACTTGTCATATTGTGCTCTCAAAAGTATATCTCTTTACAATATCTCTCAACAAAAATAAAAGCCGGAAGCAAAAACAAACTAAACAAAAAGCAACGCACCATGTTTGGTGCAAGAAGATCGTTTGAAGCTCGAACAATACGATCGCTACTGGTGTGGTTGCTCAGGTACACCTGTTGGGTTCACATAAATGTAATATTACAAGCAATTTCCCAGAAACGATTTTAACATTAACTACTAGTGTAAGGTAAGCAAGGAAGGTGCAAACATTCATTGTACTCACTCATGCTCCACGACACAACCATTTTATAATGCATGTATGAACTCGCACAATGTCACACCTTCAGCATGTAATTTGATTTTTTTATTTTTAACACCAAAAAGGTCATCATATAAATTGTCCAAGTCCATTATCCACTAAGAAAATTTGACAAAAAAACTACTTTAATTGATGTCTAGTACTACATACACTAAAAAGACCATAACTTTCTCATTTGACATTGGATTCATGCAAACTCGAGTGCTTAGAACCATTCCAGTGAGATGCTTCCCATGAATTCTTATTCCAATTTCCCATACCAATGAGATCGCTTCCAATGAACTATTATTCAAGATACTTCATTACTAAATGAGAAAGCTTGGAGTGTTTTATTGGGACCCTGCTCTTATTGAAATTTCAACATGTATATCTCCGGGTCGGATCACGAGGGATCTTCAAGGTTGTGAAGGTGATGAACAAGCAATATATCGAGGACGAGGCATGATATAAATGGCTGCAACCTTAGCTCACACAAGTGGAAGTAAATCTCGAGCTGAAGGCAAAATCATCGTGAAGGTTGAGCTAGCAATAGAGTTTCCACACAGATTGCTTGAGCTTGCCCATCAAAATATTGTCCCATAGTTGACAATGTAATACGTGGTTACTGGCTGATGAAAAACTATCAGAATCCTACCAAGTTTAAGACTTTCTAAGTCATGTTCAGATTTTTCAAATTTTAATTAAAGACAATAGGCATGTCAAATACAATATAGTTTTGACAATAACAGTATAGATCAATCGACTATGTTCTATATCATCAAATCTGATTAAACTAACAATCAATTATCATCAACCTGACAGTCAGATTAGTACCTGGCAGCCCGCGTCCTTTCCTGTAAATGTTGTACTCCTATATACCAATAATCCCATGCAGGACCCAAAACAGCTCAACAAGGATATGCAGCAGGATCCAATGGGGAAGCATGTAATCATCTTGTATACAGACTTGATCAAGCCGTGTTAATATATGAGGAATCCAAACAGAAATTTCATACATAGGGATAACTCCCTGATAATCTTACATCTCTCTGGACAGGCTCAAAAGCAGAAATCTTCACTCAAAAACTCTGAAATCCCTGCTCCTACTTCAAGTCATACAACAAAACTTGTATCCGGATTTCGACTAGTATACCCCCTTTTCAGGCCTAAAACCACTAGGAGCTATCAACACAGAGTCCACACAGAGACCCCCTTTGCTGTGTGTGCAATCTATTTGAGCTGCAGAGAATCTCAGTTTGATTGGCACACTTGAGTCCTCAACGATGAAGTTGCCAACATGGTAATGGACCCAATTCCCCGGCTCGGTTAGGTAGCTCTCCACAACTGCACGCTGCCCACATGACGTTGATAGTTGAAAGCGCACAGGCTTTATGCCCCAACCATGCATGTACTCGTAGCTGCATATACGGCGGCCAAGCCTCCTGGAAGCACGACCAATGTGGAGCCTGAAGAATAGGCTGTAAGTTCCCGAGGGGAAGCAAAACTCGATTTCTCCATCGACCTCGAACCACCATATCTGTTGGACGTAAGCTACGGTGTGGAACCTGCAGATAGCAAATAAAAGCTGTTTTTATCTTATACAAGTGTACGAGAATTATTCCATAAGTAGAGACAAGTCAAACTTTATCAGCATGTCAACAAGAACCAAGTGCATTAAAAAAACATGGGCTTTCTTGTGAGGATAAAATAACATTCAGTAGAAAAAGCAAAGAGAATAATGACAAAAGGTAGCTTGTACAACTAGTTTAACTACATTAATATGCTCCTTTAGCCAGGGCAACTCCAATAAAAGGATTTGTTTGATACATACACAACCGTATCATGGATACACATGTAATGAGTAAGTGCCTATCAATGGAAGAGATGCATTCTTTCATACAGAGGTGATAAAAGAAATGATAGATGAGCCCCCAACCTTAGAAAGTTCGAAAAGGACCTACCATCAACTTGGCATCGGGAAGTAAACAACTAAACAAAGACATAAGCCTTGATGCAATACCTCGTCTCTTCAGTCGGAATATGATTCCAATATCTCCTGTCATCGATTCCTGTAATAGATAATTCCTTTGAAGAGATGGACATGAAAAATCCACCCTTAATCTTCTCCAACCAGAATACCTACAATGATGAGATACAATCAGTACAAATAGAGAAATTAAGTAGCATCAGAATCGATATCCTGCAGAGCAACAAGTTCAAGAAATTGCGTTTAACGGCGAATTTCTGAGTTTGGATTATGAGTTTTTTCTGTTTATAAACATTCGCTGTAGAACTCGAAGTTTATAATGAAATTTTTGTGTCTTTAGTGAGTGAATATATCGAAGTTAACTTTCTTTTGCATGAGTTAACATATGATAAGAAATCCCAGAAAAAATGGAACGGGGATCCAAACTGATTCAGATGTAGAATCAGATAAGTATCTGTGGATCAACAAGTTCAAGAAACTGGGTATAAGGGTGATGTTCTGAAATTGGACTCCTAGTTTACAAATATTTACAAAATATTTACTGTTAAATCTAGAGCATCATTATTGGGTTGATGGATAAACTTTTATTTTGCACGACTTCATCAGGGATAAATAATCCCAATCAATGAAGATAAGATCACAAGTTGTCCTCTTTCCCTCTTTTACTTCATGGTACAATATCACATCCTTAGAATTCTATGATTGCAATTTGTTATTTCCTTCATGCATGCATTCTCATCTCTAAATCTAACAAATAAGCACACATCGTATAGCAGGATTATAACGAATGATTTTTAGGAGATTAACACCTGTTTAGTTCCCTTACTTCCTAGCTACCAAGCTAAACATTGGTTCTGCTAAAAAGTTATTCCTTGCTTCGTTGTTCCCTACCAAGTAATTCCTTATTTCTTGCCCGCTACTAAGTTTATTCCTTAGTCTGCATTTCCATGTGGGTCCTGTTTGGATAAACCAGCTCAGATTGATCAAACTTAAGGAACAATTCTTATAATAACTTCAAATTGCCCTAAAAAAGTTAAAAAAGGTTAAATATATAATTCCAAAACCATTTTTATCAACTTTGGAGCGGAGAAGCACACAACAACCAAAATGTAATTGATCCAAACCCCCAAAAATGCTCAAATCCTAGTTCATCAATTTCTCTTGAGTTAACAAGCGAGACTCAATCAATCAGTGAGTTACATAGATTTTTGAGCCTTCTTCAATCCAACACCCTGAACAGTTCAGACAGGAGGAGCAGTTCTTAAACTTCCAGAAATAATTGCTTTAGTTCAGCTGGACATTTCTATTCAGTATACCATACAATGCTCCAGAAAGGTGAACCACAGCCTAAAGACCTGACCTGAATCTTTTTTCATTTCCTTTTTGGTACAAATCGAATATTAAGGAACAACATCATTTATTGTCAGCTTTCAATGAATTTAATTTACTTTCAATAAATTCTCCCATTACACCTAAACCATCCAATTAAAAATCAGACCAACTTAAATATCGCACAACCTACGATCACTGAAGAACCAAAACTTGAGCCCTAATTTTTCACAAAGAAGAAAACACAAGAACCAAGCAACAAGATCGAACCTTTGTGCCACCATCAAAAGGAACAGGCCTGCACAAGCTCGCATATATCTCCTTCTTCCCCATCCCTTTTTTCCCACCATCATCGCTGCCCCATCCCGCCCTGTCCACCAAGTAGTCGAAATTCCCCGGCAGCTTCCTCTCCCACACGAAATCCGCCGACGCCGCGCCCTTGAAGGCCCGATTGAGCCTCGCCACGCCGCAGATTTCCGGCGGATCGAGATGCGAGAGCACCAGGGCCACGCAACTCTCCGGCAGCTCGCCCAGGCCCTGGTGGCCATCGCCATCCACGCTTGCGGCGCTCGAGACCCCGGCACCCATCGAAATCCGAAAGATTTGCAGCAAAATGCAAGTACCCAAGTCGAAGGTGAGGCCAAGGAACGCGGAATCGCTAGAAAGTTGACATCTTTGACGCGGATTTTGGAGATGGGTCTGTGGTTGGTTCCTGTGGCGGCCACTCCATCCGATATAGAGAATTATTTCTGTTTAATTAATGACATGATTAGGAACACAAAGTCATGGAGAACAAAATCAACATATACCTGATTAGAGATGTCCTCGATTAATTAATGTAATTAATATTCCCCGTTTTGTAGATTTTTGTTGTTCCTTTTTGCAAGTATGTGATCCTCATAAATTTATTTTTCTTTCCTTAGAACAAAGGGGGTTTTATAGATACTTACACAGACCCTCTCAGACATCCATCCTTGTGCAGGTCTATATAAAAGCCATCCCCAACGACTAGTAGTCGTTTGCCATCATCTACATCTCAATATAAATAAGGGATTTTATCACTTGTGCCCCTCCGAGATCTTGCAATATCAGTTGTACCCCTATCTTTTTGGTAATATCAGTTGTGCCCCTGTAAACTTGGTTGTAATATCAATTGTGCCCCTGAGGTTAGTTGCCGTTTCTATCTCTCCCAAACGGACGTTTATTGCAATTTGATGTGACATTGCCCCACTGAGAACAAGAGAGCAGAAGACCGTTGTATGTATATTTTAATAGGGTTGGTTGGGTAGTTGGTGGGTATTAATTAATTGCAAATGAAGTCAGTTGACCGTTGGAAGAGAATGTCTATTTAAGAGACCCAAAACCCTTGGCAGTTCCTCACATTGAAGGAAAGGAGAAATCCGAAAACCTTGGAAGAGAAGGTCTATTTAAGCTTGCTTTCATGAAGTTTACATAAATTCTGTCAGGTATTTGTTTACATAGTAGTTACAATTCATGATTCTATTCACAGTTGAAGCTCCCTCCAACAGGTAACATATGTATTGCAACTCGATGGCGTCCGCTTCGCGAAGTTCGACATCATATCGTGGTGATTCTGGAGCCCAAGTAAGGTGTCATTGCGACAATCCAGCAGTGGTAAAGACATCAGGAAAACCTTGGAGTAGAGGGTTGAAGTTCTACACATGCCAGCACAAGATGTGCAACTTTTTTCAGTGGATGGAAGCTGCACACATGGATCAGTCACCAAGCATAGATCAGATGTTAGCATTAATATCTAGTAGAATTGTGGCAGTAGATAAGCAATTAAAGGAGATAATTTTTATATTGAAGCTGATACTGATGTCTTTGTGTCTTGTTGCAGCTACATTTCTTTATATGAATAAAGATAGTTGAGTTTGGTTGCATACCTCTCTTGGTTGTGTATGTGTTCTACTGGAAAACATAGCCTTGTGTTGTGTTTGTTACACACGAAAAAGTACAACATAGCAAAACATAGCTCCAAAGACATAATATTACAAAACGTAGTGGTAAAGTTGTTCTTAATTACAAGCCAGACAGTGAAGTCACTATACTACAGACATCAAAGAGTTTGGTAAATACTACAGAAATGAGTATCACTACATCAAAAAGTCACTGTATCATCACTGGATCATAAGTATAGAGCTCTCCAAAAAGTCACTGTATCACTATCCAAAATGTATGAGTGTATCGCTGTATCTCTATCCAAAGATCTGTGAACGCAACCATCGATTACGCAGCAATAAGCCCGTGCTTCACATCAAAAAACTCCAAGACATTTGGACCCTCGTAATCCTGTACGTCTTCGATCTCTAAGTCGAAGGCATCGTCACTATCAAAACTCGCATCTGTACTCTCAGAAGTATCCTCGGTTGAACTGGCGATCCATTCGTCATCCGAATCATCGTCAACACTGAAGACATGTTCAAATACAGGGTCTGCGTAAAAATCCTCTTCCAAGCACCGCCTTCTCTTCTTTGTACCTGCTCTAGTGGATTTTCTTCTCTGATCTGCAGCAGCTTGAGGGGTCTGCTGTGACTCCCCTATTTCCGATTGCGCAACATTTCTTTTTGGTGTTTCTTCTCTTCGTGCCTTACGTCTTCCCGACCTTGGCGTGTCATCTCTATCTTGTGTTGACTCCCCTTGGCCCGAATGTGCAACCTTTTTTTTGGTGTTTCTACTCTTTGTGCCTTACGTCTTCCAGACCTCGGCGTCCTTGACACCACTGCTTTGCGAAGCATTCTAGGTGTCTTTGGTGTTTCTGCATCGACTTGTCTTCCACCAGCAACTTCTTCCTGCCCCAGATCTTCCATAGTATGCACCCCAGTATTTCCCCCCTCAAAATCACCTCCTTCTCCCCCCTATCACCCCCTGCCCCATCCATATAACCTCCTCCCCAGAGAGCATTGAAGAAATCGTCGGAGAGATCAGACAAACCAACCTTTTCTGCTGCTGCATTGGATGCTTGTCCTTGGAAGTCTAATTTGCTGTTATTTGCTTTCCCTGCCTTCTCAGCTTCAAAATGCGAGAGAGCTTCGATGTCGACGAACCCGACAATGATTTCCACATCTCTTCCATCCATGTGGCCATTGAACATAGTCATCATTTCTGCTTCATTTGAGAGCTCAAGGAAACGGCTTGCTCTCGACTTTGGGTCCTTGTATCTCATTGAAAGGGCAGACGAACTGCTCCAAGGAACGATCTTCGATATCGTCTCGATCAGGTCAAACCAGCAAGTGTAATCAGGGTCGATTCCAATGACGTCCTCCACGAAGTCCACATATTTTTCACCCCGACATCCCTTGGTGTCCTTAAAGCGCCCGCTGTGTCTCACACGGACCGTCAGCACACCTTCTTCTCCATTGTACCAAACCATCCTATATTCAAGATCATCAAAAAACGAAATGGTGCACCATCTATATGCCTATCACTTCATTTCGAGAATATGTGCACCCAATCAATCCCAAACAGGTATGATCAAAAAGCAAAAAACATTCAATCGAAAAACCCTAAAATACATCAATACGGTAAACCCCAAACCCTAATAACGTCGTCAACACGGTTGCAATAAGAAGCTCCCTACTCGATTAACGTCGTCAATACGAAAAACTCCAAACCCTAACTAACCTGGAGACTCAATGGAGAAGCTCCCCACTCGATTACAACCGTCAATATGAAGAACCCCACCCACCAGGACTCGATCGGCTTGCGGAGCTCCTCAGCGTGATGCGGAAGAAAACTGGAGACAAAAGTTGACGTTCTCTGCGAGGGAGATGAAAGCAGCCGAAGGCATGCGGAATTTGGGGGGAAAACGCTTCGTCTAGTCCTCTACTCCCGCCACTTGCGCGGGGTTAGGACACGTGGCAACTTCTATTTTCCCGCCTACATGTTTTCCTCGGGAATCAACTGAGTTAGCACACTTGAGTCATGTCTAACCACGGTTAGACGATTCCCATTAACAGAGATGTTACGGAGGGGCACATTTGCTAACGGCCAAACTTTCGAGGGGCACAACTGATATTACCAAAAAGATAGGGGTACAATTGATATTGCAAGATCTCGGAGGGGCACAAGTGATAAAATCCCTATAAATAAATATTAGTCGACTTCCACCATCCAGAAAAGTATACCGTGGACCATTCTTTCTACCATTAATATATCATTCAACAAATTTACTCCAAAATTATAAATATATTGGAGGTACAAGTTTTTCATCACTATAGTCTACACATGTAGAAAGTTGTAGATAGGGATGAAAACGGATCGGATACGGATCGGATATACTTATTTCCATATCCACATTCGTTTCATCTATATTGAATACGAATACGAATATAGATATGATTTAGATATGTATTATGGAAACCATATCCGTAAAAATACGGATACGAATCCGAATCGGATACTTATCGAATCTGAATACAGATCGAATAAAGAGCGGATCCGAATACGGATCGAATAAAGATAGGATCCGAATACGGATCGAATAAAGAGTGAAATCCCACTATGGATCCAATAAACATGAAATCCGAATACGGATTGAATAAAAACCACATACGAATATGAATTGATTTTTTATCAAAATTCATAATGATTTTAAAAATAGCAATGAAATATAAATAAGTTGCATCATGGCAAAAAGGAGTGTCGACGTGACATGTATTATTGACCGGAAGCAAAAAGGGGATAGGATTAGAACTGGCCAACGGGCTGGGGGCCCGCCCGCCCAGCCCGCTCATGGGCCGGGCTTGGGCTTCAAGATTTAAGCATGGGCCGGCCCGGCCCGACCCGCAAAAAATAAAAAATATATAAATATGTGTCAAATTATACGTGTGTTAATATGATATTCTTTAAGTTTTGGGATTTTATCACTTGTGCCCCTCCGAGATATCGCAATATCAGTTATACCCCTATCTTTTTGTTAATATCAGTTGTGCCCCTCAAAACTTGATAATTTATCACTTGTGCCCCTCGGGTTAATGACCGTCCATCCACAGTGCAAACGACCGTTAACTTCGAGGACATAGGAGGAATTACTTTTAAAAAAAGGTTAGTAGGTCATTTTACACCCTCCTCATCTTCTTCTTCTTCCTCCTCCTCCACCTCCTCCTCCTCCCTCTCTGCCCCCGCCCCTGCCCCGCGCCGCCCAACCCCGCACCCCCTCCGCCCCGAGCTCCCTCCCAGCGCCGGCCTCCCGCACCCCCCTCCCAGCCCCGCCCCGTGCAGCCCAGACCTCCCACCGCCCCGTGCAGCCCCGACCTCCCACCGCCCCTGCACCGTCGCCCTGCCTCCCCCCACCCCTGCGCCCCTCCCGACCTCCCACCGCCCCCGCCCTCCCACCGCCCCCGCCCCTGCACCCCTCCCGACCTCCCATCGCCCCCGCCCTCCCACCGCCCCGACCTCCCACCGCCCCCGCCCCTGCGCCCCTCCCGACCTCCCACCGCCCCCGCCTTCCCACCGCCCACGACCTCCCACCGCCCCCGCCCCTGCGCCCCTCCCGACCTCCCACCGCCCCCGCCCTCCCACCGCCCCCGCCCCTGCGCCCTCGCCCCGACCTCCCCTCGCCCGCGACCCCTGCGCCCCCTCCCTCCTCCCCCTGCGCCCCCCCCCCCACACACCGTCGCGACCCGCTCCCCTGCGACGCCTGCGCCCCCTCCCTCCTCCCCCTGCGCCCCTCCCGCACCGCCGCGACCCGCTCCCCCGCGACGCCTGCGCCCCCTCCCTTCTCCCCCGTCCCTACGCCCCGCGCCGCCGCGACCTACCTCGTGTCTCCTCCAGTAACTCATGTTCTTCCCAGGTCACCCCCAAGATTCATAAAAAGTTGATTTTTTTGTTAAATTTTGATAAATTTTTGACTAATTGATTCATAAAAAGTCATCCAAAAATTCAATAAAATTCATCGTTTGATCCGTAACGAGTGATATGTCCGTGAAAATATAAAAATTTTAGAGATTCGATGGATGCATGAAGGTTTTAGTAAGAGAGAGAAATTATGAATAGAATGAAGAAGAGCAAATGGAGGAGGAAGAAGATGAAGAAGGGTATGGACTATAATACCCTTCTTAACCACACCACGGTTTGAATAAACCATGGTTATTTTAATTTTTTGACGGTCAATCTGACGGAAGGGCACAACTGATGACGGAGCAAGTTTTGAGGGGCACAACTGATAGTACCAAAAAGATAGGGGCATAACTGATATTGCAACATCTCGGAGGGGCACAAGTGATAAAATCCCTTAAGTTTTTCATTTGTGACAGTAGTTTTAAATAAAAATTCAATAGTTTACATGTCAAGTAACATGTAAACTACATATATTAGTTATATAAAGTATAGTTGGTATTAATAAAATCATTTATATGTATTAAATACCATTAAAAAATCAATGAAAAAGGACCAAAATGGGCCATGGGCCGGCCTATGGGCGGGCTTTGGACAGAGGTTTTTTAACCTCGGCCCATTCGGCCCGGCCCATGGGCCGGCCCGGCCCGCAATTTGACCAAGTCTAGATAGGATATCATAAATTTTATTAGCGATACCCAAAGAAATAGAAATTTATTAATACAGTTAATATATTGTATTATATAATGTATACTACTAATATAATAGCATAAGGTTGTAGTTTATATTATATTAACTAATATATAAAATAATATTAAATATTGTATTTGAATATCCGGATCCGAATCCGGATATTCAAGTTATTACCATATCCGTATCTGTATTCGGAATATTTTTACAACCTATATCTATATCCGATCCGTATTTGATTAATATTCGGATACGGATATCCGTATGCGAAGATTTTTCGAATACGGTAAACGGATATTCGGATATATCCATATCCATTTTCATCCCTAATTTTAGATGAAAATATAGTACATGCTGAAGTTCCAAATGAGATCCGTTCTTCACTTGGAGCAAAGGGCAAAATCTAGAGAGTTGGGCTATATGTGCAAATTTCTTCATTCATTTCTTCCCAAACTTTAATCTCAATTCTATCCCCATGCTCTTTTCTAATCGCAACCCGCTCCTAAAGTGCTTGCGAATCGTTGGGCAAAAATTTTACAAAGCTTGCTGAAAATAAAATCCTAGGACTTGGTGCAAAAATTGACAAGTTCTTTCAAGGATTAAAAGCCAAGATGCTTTCTCGGCCATTATAAGTTACCATTTTAAATGATTGCATGCCCTGTTAAATATGCATATGATGTCCTCACTAAAATTGTCCAAGAAGAGTATTAAAGGTATTGATAAAATAAGAAGAAATTTTCTTTGGATGGTAACACACAATCAAACCATCAACTTTGGATGGATTGGGACAAAATCTATGCTCAAAGGAAAATGATGGTTGGGGAATCCTTAACTTGGAGAACATCAATAGTCGGGATTACAAAGAGGCATGCCCCTCCTATCCAACCCGTCTTTTGGATCTCTGAGGTTTGGAAGAATAAGAATGAGAAATCTATGATTCAATTTTGATACGTCGCGAGGGAACCACTTATCTTTGTTTCACATACACGTGAGGGTTTAAACTCGGAGTAACATAAGTGTGGAGTGGGGGTTTAGTGGTCTTGCCATTTTCTAAAACAAGAAAACTGTAACGTCCCGGGCTTAGGTCCCCGGTACGTTATTGAGGAAAACTGACCCTGATAACTTGTTGGGTACGGGCCCAAATGGATCCGTTGGCAACCACTCAAAATGCTTAAGCCCAAGTTATCAAGTAGTAGTCCACACCACTTATATACCACACCCACACTTTGTGAGTTTTAGGTATGGCACTATGTTTGGGGTTGGGGTGTTACAAAAACGAGGTTTGTGTGATCTCAATTTGAGCTTAGGAGAGATTTATCTTATTAACCTACATGAAGAAATGCCTAAACCCTAGCCCATGTCATTATTCATCTAGCGAAGTGTGTTGAATTAGTTTTGCTCGCAATACTTAGGTGCAAAAGGGGAATTTTTTTCAAGCCAAATGGTAGATGAGGCCAAAACTCTTAACATGAATATCGAACTTCAATTCCTCAAAATTGACAAAATATGGACGACTTTTCTTTTCTACAATGTTATCAAAGATCAAAAAATTGTCGATTGTTCCTTAATTTTTCTAAGGTAAATGAAAGGCATCTTTCAAGGTGGGATATAGCGTGCCCCTATAATTTTGATATCGTAGTTTGTTCATTTCCCCTCAGAAGGCAACTTGGATGCTTCACCCTATGTTTGAAAATCTTGGAATAAGGCCAACAAAAATATTTTATTTTATTTTTCACAACTGAAAACGAATATTAATCCATTTCTAAAGATTTTTTCAAGGGGCAGAGATCTTTTATGATAAGAGATAATCCTTGAATGATTTGGGAAAGCACCTAGCTTGTTTTGCACATAACTACATTTTTTAAGGGTCCAATATACTCATATTGTTGGAGTAAATTTTCCCCGACAAAATCTTGAGTGTATAAATGATGCATAACACCTTATTCTTCATCCAAACACGATTGCCCTTGTTTACGGTTGAGTGTCATGTTAAACGGGTAAGTGGATCTTGGGAGAGGATCCACCTTCGCGTAAGGGGACTATACTTGTAGTTGTAGCTCTCCCTCTTTCTGTTGAAGAACAAGAAAAACAAAACCTAACTGTCAAGGCTAGAGAGAGCTCCTCCAATGGTTTCTACGTTAATCACCGAGCAATCATGTATTTTTTGTCAAGATAGTATCGGAGTGATTTTGATCACTACTACTCGTTGTATAGGTTTCTTGCGCATCACCGAGAGGGAGTATTGGTGTTGCTGGTAACGCTTGGAAAGGTCAGGTAAGGTTTTCTTCTATAGTATAGTGCACACTTGGGTGTGAGCTATTCTTCTCCCTTTGTCATTCTCTCGTTTTTTGTATTTCTCCTTGGTCATTTGTTGGTGGAAAATGTTCTATTTTTTGGCATGTCTATGGAACCTAATCCTTTATATTATCTTCTACAGAAGTTGGTCTTTATTCATGTGTTGTTCGAGAATTCTCTGATAACAACGGAAGATAAAATTGACATGGGGGACATGCAAAGACAAAAAAATCACCCTCTTCAAATCACCACCATCAAGTTGGCTAAAGATAAATATCAAATATGGTATGCTGATGTGGAGATGGTTATTGTGGATTGTAGGGAGAGTAGGTATGTAAATGGACACAATAAAAAACCTGATGATAAGGAACCCTCGTGGGAAAAATGGTTCCTTGAAGATAACTAAGTAAATACATGGATTGTCAACTCTATTTCTAATGACATACATCATCCCATTCTTTGGAAGAAATCCACCCATGGCATGTAGATGGTTCTTGATAGCATGTATGGCCAGAGGAAGAAGGACTTATGGATAACTGGGGAGATTCATAATCTTCGATGGGAAGAGAAATCTATTTGGCTTATTATGACGATGTGATGTCTAAATGGGAAGACTTAGACAACCATTCCAAGGAATCTTAGGAGTGCAGTATGGATTATAAGATCTTCTGGGTCAGAGAGTGGAAGAACGAAACCTTCATTTTTCTAGGTAGTGTAAACTATAATTTGCGAATATTAGGAGCCAAATACTGAATTTGACATTTATTCCTGATATTTAGAATGTTTACCATTTGGTTGATGCTAAGTAACATAGGTTAAGCAGAGGTCATGAATATTGTACTATATGCACTTTGTATCGTGAGGGAACATAGGGAAGTGGAATATGAAATGCCCTCATAGCAAAAAATCCGATCATACTATTGATTTATATTGGGAAATTCATCCAGAGAATCACCAATCAAAAGGGTGATAAGATCAGAAGATGAAGAAGGTTGTGGCTACTGCATCTGATTAGGTTGAAACAAGAGAGGAAAATAATCACTCTTTATCAAATTCATGAACTTCGGGATTTTCTAAAGTAAATGAGCACTTGGGAGGGGAAGGAACTCTAACGATTCCCATGTATACCACCAACAGTTCTATTGCAATCGTGTCTGAAAAGAAAGGTGATAATGCATATATCGATGGATATAAAGTGGATGATTGATAGTGGTGTTACTGATGACACGGCAAGTGACCTAAAACTTTTTATAGCCTATAAAATGATCTCTAGTAAGGATCGTGTTGTTCTTGTTAATGGGTCCTATATATCCATGACACGGAGATGGAGTGTATCTCTTCATAACAAATTCTTGATCAATGACACTCTTCATGTTTCTGGTATTCCTTTTAATCACCTTTCTGTTAGCAAGATAACCAAAGAATTGAAGTGTGAAAAAATTCCTTTGATCGGTGTATGTTGTAGGACTTGATGATAGGGAGGAGGAATATGATTGGTTTGGTTTTTGATGGCTTATACATCCTTCCAATAAAGATTATTGCTACTTTAACTATTGCTATTCGAGGAAAGAGGGACGAGAAAGATTGTTATCAGTTAGTCATGTTGTGGCAAGAAAGACTAGGTCATTTATCTTTTGATTCTCTTAAGGAGGTGTCTCTATCATTTTTTAAAGACTGAAAGTTTGACACTCTTGTTGGACCTGTTTGTATAAGGGCTAACCACATCCATGAAACTTACAAAGATCAATGGGATTTTTGAGTTAGTTCACCTTGATGTTTGGGGTCCATATAATATTACATCCTCTAGTGTATATAAGTAATTTAATGGTTTTATTGATGCTCATTTGAGAAGAACCTTTGTCCACCCATTCCATGATCGTAGAGATGTTTTTATCATTGTAAGAAACATTTTCTTGTGATTAAGACAATATGGAAAAGTGGTCAAGCAGTTCGAATCTTATAATGGTTGTGAATACACGTCTAAGTTTCTAGGAGACTTGTTTAACACAAAATGGACTATTCATGATATCTCATGTATTTATACTCAACAAAATGAGGTTGCTGGGAGGAAGAATAGACAGCTTCTAGAGGTTAGCGTATACATTTTTCCAACGGAATCCTCCCAAGAATTTTTTTTGGGTGTGGTCGTTCTAGCAAGTGCCTTTTTTATCAACAAAATGCCGTCAAGAGTGTTGAACATGAAAGCTCATTTTCTGATGATTTATTCTCAGAATACAAGGTAGTAAACGATTTATTCTCCTTCCAAACACTTTTGGATGCGTTTTCTACTTTCAGAACTCTGCTTTGGGTGCAAAGAAGTTTGATGCAAGGGCAATCAAAGAAATAAATTTAGTTTACTCACCTACTTAAATGAGGTATAGATGTTGCAACCTTAAAATGGAAAGAAGCATGTGATTAAAGATGTCACTTTCATTGAACATTAGTCTTACTTTTAGAAGCATTCTCTTAAGGGGGAGACAAAGGGTAATGATAAAGGAAATGTTCACACTGCGGTTGATGGATTTATACACTCTCCAAATGCATCTACTCAGGATGATGACAAGACAAATCAACAATAGAATCTACTTCAAACTAATAAACAATAAACCAATCCCAATTTTGATCCTTTACTGGATGATCCACATTCTTCTTCCACGAATTATGGTCCAAGCTCCTATTAAAAAATAACCTCAAAATGAGGGTATTAGCTATGTTGAAGGTGGTGAGGTTGATTAATTAGATAATCTAAACTCAAGGAAACTGTAAGTGCTTTATCTCTTCACGATCTACTTCCGCATTTTCTAAGAATGCTAAAGATGTTGTCATTGATACTAATTGTATTTGTTCCATGCAAGATGAGATGGAGTCTCTCAGGAATATTTGTACTTGGGACATTGTAGACATTCCAAAAGGTGTATATATAGTCAGTTCAAAACGGGTTTACACTGTAAAATACAATCTAAATGGGCATTTCGAGAGACACAATACTATTTTTGACGCAAAGGGCTTTAGATACGATGTTGATTATTTGTTTTGCCTCTGCAGTAAAAATGATACGGTAGATGTCGTTCTTTACTTGGCAGTTCTTAAGGAATGGAAATATCATTAGATGTAAAGAATGCTTTCTTGAATGGAGATCTCCAAGATGAATCTTACATGTATATGCCACCTAGTTATGAAAAAACAAATAAATGTTGTAAACTGAAGAAGGATTTATATGTCTGAAACAATCACCTAGGACTTGGTTTGAGAAACTTAGGGTTGCAATGATCAGATTGGGATAACACCAATGGAATGGAGATCATACTCTCTTTGCCAAGAGCAGGACAAATAAAGTCGATCTTCATATTATTTTAGGGGTAATGAGGATGAGATTACATGCCTAAATGAGAGTTTGCAGTGGTATTTGATCAAAAAGATCTTGGTAATTGATTTTCTTATTGGGCATTGAAATAGCAAGATCAAATGAAGATTTGATTCTTTGTCAGAGAAAGTACATCATGGATTTATTAAAGGATGCAGTACATCATAGATTTATTAAAGGAAGCTAGAAAGCTAGGGTTTGAACATGCCAATACTTGTATTGAGGAAAACCAAAGTTGGGCATTAAGGATTGGAAGCAACTTGATGAATATTCTACAAAAGATTTATGGGGAAGCTAATTTATCTCACTCTAATCAAACCTGAGATCACCCATGCTGTGAATGCGGTGAGTCAACTTATGTATGCACCCACCAACATGCACATAAAGCTATGGATCGTATTCTCTACTTGATAAATAGGAAGCCGGAAAAGTTCTTCTCCCTACTAAAGGTATCAAGATTGAGGGATTGAATGCCACACATAATCTGATCGGGCCATGCATTGAACGAGGAGATCTCCTACCAAATATTGTATATATCTATGGGGAAATTTTGTGTTTTGGAGAAGTAAACGACAGACTGTCTGTGCAAGATCAAATGTTGACGCTAAGCATATAGTTGTGTCAATGGGTGTCATAGATATGCTATAGCTTAAAATTAATCTAACATATACTGAAGTTACTAGAGGTGTCTATGAGATTATTATGTGATAACAAGTCAGCCATAAATCTTTCTAACAATCTTATCTTGCATGATAGGACAAAGCATGTTGAGATTGATCGTCGTCTCATCCAAGAGAGAATCGATTCTAAGGAACTGGAATTAATATTTATAGAAACTAAAGAACAAAATGTTGATGTTTTATCAAGGGTTTTCTTATTACCAACTTTGAAAAGAATGTTGACAAGTTGAGCATGTATAATCTCTATGTTCAACTTGAGGGAAATGTTGAGTGCCATGTTAAAAGGTAATGGACTATATTTATAACTATTCCTCTTTCTCTTGAAAAACAAGAAAAACAAAACATAGCTGTCACGGCTAGAGAGGAGTCCCCTTATGGTTTTTCCTTTCATGAAAAAGAGTCTCCATGGTAACCATTGTTCAATACCATATTGTTTTGTCAAAAATAACAAAAAAAAAGTTAATGTCAAAATAAATCATCCATGTGCATTGAGTATAAAATGGAGATATATGGATTGTCGTACAATGGCTTAATTTTTTTATGAATATACGGTTTGAAATAAATGTACCGCATCTAAACTCAAGTTTATGTTCATTTATATATAGATGTGCAAGTTCGGTTCGTTAGAAGTTTGGTTAGGTTAATATATAGATGTTTCACATTGCATGCATGGATGGAAATTATAACCTTATGGTGGATGCCACTTGAAATCTATTGAATATAAAATTTCTTATGAATCTAAACAAATTGAATCAAGGTTAAAGAACCAAATCACTTAAATCAACCTTAATCAAAGTGAAAATGAGTGTCATTTTTAAAGGTTTGTTCTAGAAAAAAACACCCTTTAATAACCCAAATTTAATCTTTATGAATATTGGTGTAATCTAATCGAACATAAACATCATCTTAAGCTTATCGAACCTCTCAATGCAAGTCAAACAGAATAAATTAAACCAAGGTAAATGGCGAGAATTGTTTATTTAGAACTTTTATAATGATGTAATTCAATTAAAATCTCATGTTTCAATTTAATTTTAATATTGTATATAGTGTGAATATGCACAAATGTCGAGCTAAGTAAGATGATAGAGTAATGATATGCTTGATATATTATAGCTTCAAAGTACTTCTATTTTTTATAATTTTCAATTAATTTTTTGTAATCATCGATAAGTTTTTATATTGTTTTAGTTTAATTTTATGAAAAAAATTAGTTGATATTAGATTTTTTTAACTATTTTTATATTTTAAAATTCAATACTTTTATATTTAATTTATTATTCGAGTTTTGATATCAATTTTATATTTTTTATATTTAAAGTTTTAATTTACTTAATTATTTTTATTTTTAGTACAAAGGTGGTATTTTTGTAATTTTTATTAAAATTCCAGATTACTCAAGCTATTTATGGTAATTTTTTATAATTTCTTATCTTTTGTATTCGACTTCTTAGTGTATTATTAATGTCAGAGAATCTAAAAATTATTTAGGGATTTTTACATACATGCCCTTCCAAGTTTTTGTAGTGTACTTCCGTTAAGTGACATTCTTTGTAAAGATCAATTTTGTTAAACAAATAGTATACCATATTTTTCTCATGTATTCTACATGGACATCATGTATTACGCTGAATTATTTGCATGCTCTACAATAAGATATGTTTTTTACATTTCTTATCATGCCAGTTTGTAATAATTTAGTACATGACTAAAAGCGTATGACTTTTATGCATAAAATTACTTTGCATTCAATTTTTGAGCTTGTTGCACTAGTACAAGGACCTTATGCACTGAAACTTCCTCAATAGCTCACTATGTGCCAAATCGTGTTATTACTGCACGAGTACAACTCATTCATGCATCAACACATGACTATTATTGTTCGCCACTACACTTGTTCAATGATAGACACTCTTGATAATGTTCAAACAAATTTATTCCTATTATTTCAATGTTACATACTTTTATGCACCGATACTGTCGGCTTTTGAACCGCAGTGTTTAACATTCTAAATAACTGATAATTGTATATGCACTAGTATAAAACTTTATGCATTGGTACACCTTAACTGGTGGATCACTTAACTAGTGTGTTCAATCCATGATGCACTACTGCATGTCCTTTTGCACCAATTCACCAACATCGTAAAGTTAATCTTCAGCCATTTTGAGTGTATATTTAAATAGTTCTATTCCAGACCTCCTACAAGCCTAAAAAAGGACCTCATATGGCTTCGTTTCGACATATACTAAGAACATAACATTCTCTATTCACTTATACTTATTTTAATAGTTAGCGAGTTTATTTGTGTGACAAAAAAATATATGCAAAGCCTCTCTACGTTCTTCATCTTCTTACTCTCTCTGTCTCTCAAGCTTTGTCCTGAAAGCCTTTTGCTCAGATTCTCCTAGTTTGCACTTCATGTTCCATTTATATTTTGAAATGCTTTACTCGGAATATACACATATATGTATATATATCACTTTATTCTCGACTAAGAAGCATGACGTACGAAGGAATTTCTACCCAAAACGAAGATAAACCCTCAGAGTGATTGCGTACCTTGAGGCATTCTCTATGAAAATCTTTCTTTGTGTGTAAAAGATAAATATAGTAAGTTGTGTATTTTATAAAGGATTTACTACACCAGAAAAAGTTTATACAATGAGAGTAAGCCCTAGGAAGGCCAAGCTCAAGCATAGGATGTAACCCTTGCGCAGAGTGAACATGTGTAGATCTTTATGCTATGCAGATTGTTATTGGTGTTGTTTACTTTTATTCCGAGCTATTTTTTATATTTTCGCTTAAGGAATATCCCTACCCTCCTCTAGTGCATTTTCATTTGGTATCAAAGCATCTAGGTTTGGTGATTTTGACATCGCTCTTGCGTGTCAGCAACAATAAGCTCAAGTAATATTAACAATCCACCTTACTTTGGCTCTCACTCTAGTTGAATACTGAAAAAGGATTCAGGATTCCATAAATCAATAAGGAGCTGGGAGATTACATTCTTCCTAGTGAGAAAGCAATAATCAAGAACTTTAAGGCAACATGCACTCTTTGTTTTGCTTTTATCAACTAATGAATTCAACATAATTTTTATCAAGTTAAGATGATATTTGAGATTTCTAGATGTCTTGATGTTACCCATGAAGGGATTGACAAAGTGAATAAATATAAGTTTAGAGTTCTCAAGAATGGATTCAAAATTTTCAAGACGAAGCTAGCTGAAGCAATCAAATATTTAAATAATTTACGAACATAGTATATTTACTCAAAGGTAAGGAATACTCAACTAAGGATAAGGTTGAAAAGATATGTGGTCCTTCACTAAGAAATCGTGACCAAAGATCACAACTATTGAAAAAGTTGAATATGTTAGCGAGCCTACCGTTAAAGAAATGACCATAGATCTCATTACACATGAAGTTAACCTTAAGAGAGATGGGGAAAGAAAATGTCAAAGAAGATCCGAAGAAAGGCAAATCTCTTGATTTAAGGTAAATTCTTCTAACACTGAAACAAGAACATAAGATGAAGAAGACAACACATTCATCTCTCAAATTTTGTAAATATGTAAAAGGAAGGAGAAAGTAAAAGAACTTTTCCAAAAAGAACAATGGTAGAAATGAAGAATGTGATGAATGTTTGATTCATCTACATATACTCAAATTTTGGCCTAAATTTTAAAGTGAATATACACTCGAATAAATGTAAAATAAATAAATAAATCACAAGATGCATGATCTAAAGAAAACTCAAGCCCTAGTCCCTATTATGACAGAATTAAAAACTTCATGTCTTGAGCATAGTAACTCTTGAACCCTACTCATTTTAAAATCTAACATTAAGATATACTTTTTATTAGCATATTTTCGGGTGATTAGGGTTCATATGTGAAAAGTTAGGTTTTGAACTTAATTGTTATACACATTTATTAATTTTAGACATTTGCACTTTAATGCTGAGGTTGTCTGCCACAAATTTGATGGCTACCCAGCCCCCTCTGGCATCACCACCATGTTCCTCCTTGACAGATCCTCCAGGTTGAACTTGCATGCATCCGATACCGGATCATAGTTGGCAGTCCCAAATACCAGCACATAGAATTTGTAGTTGTGGATGTGCATTGGATGTTCAATTGTGTCCCTTGATTAATATATATCTAATAAATAAAGTAATTTTCTCTTAATAAAGGTTGTACTTCCTTGAGTACCTGTGGGTACCCATTACCCGTTGATATTAACTGGGAACCCCTTATAATCGGGTACCTGTTGGATGGAATAGGTCGACTCATGACCCAATAACAACAGGTCGGGGTGGGTTACAATCAAACGGGTCGTGTACCCGCTCCATGAACACCCCCAATTAGAGCATATGAGTCCATCCTCCGCTACGTACATGGACCCAATTTTGTCCACCTTCTATTTTATCATCTTGGTCGAGTAATCTTGCTCGAGCATTGACAACATTCCACTTGCAAGTAACAAAGGAGAGAACATGTGTTTGAAGACCTTCGGCCAAGCTCACCATCGTTCCTCGTCAGTCGTTCATGGATAGCTGGAGACAGGATTGAGAAAACAATAGGACCATCACCTTAGAAGAAGTGCGAGGAAGCCCTAGTTTACAGACTGCTCGATCTAAATCGGGTGGCCTTCTCCTCACCTCACGACAACCACCCGATCATCTGAAGAGCTAATCTCGAGCGTCAAAACCACTTTCACCACAACCATCAGATTAAGAGACCTGAATCACATGCTAACTCACATGTGACTTGGGTTTATTGTCGATATGCCCCTACAAGTACTAGAAATCACTGGTCCAACCCCACCTTTCGAAGATTTAAACAAATACCCTTGCAGATTCTGGTAATTGCAAATAATTCCATGTGCTACACTTTTCTATTTTATTCCATTTAGTTTATTCTTAGAGACCATTGTCTTTGAGTCCAAGTTTGAACCTTCATTTTCCATCTATTTAGTTTTCTAAAAATTGCATACTATACATTAATTAATTCTTTACATAATGAGATCTGATTGGTATTTTTTGGAGCATGGTTTAGTTTATTCAAATTATTCTAGTGAAAATGAGCATACTTTACCCATCTATGATTAATAATTTCACAATACAACATTACTTTCTCTAAAGAAGCCTGGAAAATTATATTATGTAGAGTTGACTTCTGTCAAGTGCCCAAAAATCATTGTATGTGAAAAGCATATTTTCTCAGAAATAATGGTTTCATGATCAAAATAATTGATTTTTAATTAAATTCTCAATTAATATTCTTTTTATGAAACTAAAGTTGTTCTAGATTCTTATCATTTAGATATATTTAGAATGATTTTATTTTGGAAAATTATTAATTTTTAGTATTTATTAAAATTAAATTAGTCTAAATCACATTTTCTACATTTATTAATTCATAAAAAAGCAGTTTGCATCAAAAAAATCCAAAAAATAAAGTAGTCTTATTTTCCATACATTCACATCCATCTAAGTTTTAAAGTTTTTGGAATTCATTTGATTGAAAATTTGCAGAATTAACCTTGAACTTGGTCTCATTTGCATATTTACATTTTTATCTCATAAAAAATCTAAAAAAATCATTCTTGAAAATTGTGTGCACTAATTATCTGAAATTGAATCTAAGTTGATAAGTTGCCTCCTTGTGACAACTTGCAGGCATACCCAAATAAAATAAATAAATCACCACTATATTAGTTGCATATTTGTGTGTGATTTTTAGATTACATATTTTATCACCTGCTACAATCGATAACTTCATATAATTAAAATTCGTAAAATATCATTTTTCAATCATGTTAGAAATAGATTGACTATGTGTGAATTGAGTAGGAAAGCTTGCTTCATCTCATTGTGTTGGACCTAGGATACTTACCTAACTAATACATAAAATATGCATTTACTAATTTTGCTTATCAATTATCCGTGATGGTTATTACAATCGACTGACATATTTTGCATATGATTTCGAAGGGTTTATCAATAACCAATGATTGATTGTAGATAGATGTGAAATTCCCAAAATACTACTAAGAATAAATTTATGTCAACATTAAAAAAATCTATTAAAAAAATCTAGTGGGCATGGCATATAAAACAGGACTGATGAAAAATCAGATACATACGAAGAGATTGTGTTATCCAAGATGTGATATAAATAACTACCAAATGATAAAGCTTCAAATGCAATCTCAAATGAGGTCTCAAATGAAGATTAACAATAGATGTTAGGGTCCTTAGAATTTTAATGGTGATATTTATGAAAGGTTTATCATTATTCTTCATTCGTTTACACATGCTACTCGTGATAACATTAGATGAAGTTATGGAAATGCAGTGTCTCTCTATATGCTTGGCCTTTCCTTTTCTTTATTTTCTTTTCACTCTATAATTCATTCATGATTTTTTTGAAAGCTAAAAAGTTCTCTAAAGCTTCTAATAATGGAAGTTCATGTTTATTGTGTTAAGAGGTTATCTTTTTTTTTAAGTTGAATTCCTTTATTTTACTTTTGATGTTTTTCAATTCTCCCTTTCAATAATCTAACATCCGTGTTAGAGGAAAATGAAAAAACATAATGAGTCCAATAAATTAACAACGGGTTAGAGGAGCTTTTGGTTTCTTCTCTCTCAATCTCCTCTTCTTGTTCTTTTACTGATTCCTGTTGCTCCGATCATGAAAGAGAGTTTTTACGTGCCTTTCACCTTTTCAAATTGATAGATTTTGACGGTTCGAGCTCATAATTGAAAATGTCTAATAGAAAGGCTTAATAGTTTTAGGTATGGTAATGGGTTCAAGTAATCAAAGCTTAGAAAATCTATATGATGCACAAAATCAGATACATACAAAATAGCTATATAACCTCGGTAAATAAAAAGTTGACTCAAATGAGGTCTCAAGATGTGATATAAATAACTACCAAATGATAAAGCTTCAAATGCAATCTCAAATGAGGTCTCAAATGAAGATTAACAATAGATGTTAGGGTCCTTAGAATTTTAATGGTGATATTTATGAAAGGTTTATCATTATTCTTCATTCGTTTACACATGCTACTCGTGATAACATTAGATGAAGTTATGGAAATGCAGTGTCTCTCTATATGCTTGGCCTTTCCTTTTCTTTATTTTCTTTTCACTCTATAATTCATTCATGATTTTTTTGAAAGCTAAAAAGTTCTCTAAAGCTTCTAATAATGGAAGTTCATGTTTATTGTGTTAAGAGGTTATCTTTTTTTTTAAGTTGAATTCCTTTATTTTACTTTTGATGTTTTTCAATTCTCCCTTTCAATAATCTAACATCCGTGTTAGAGGAAAATGAAAAAACATAATGAGTCCAATAAATTAACAACGGGTTAGAGGAGCTTTTGGTTTCTTCTCTCTCAATCTCCTCTTCTTGTTCTTTTACTGATTCCTGTTGCTCCGATCATGAAAGAGAGTTTTTACGTGCCTTTCACCTTTTCAAATTGATAGATTTTGACGGTTCGAGCTCATAATTGAAAATGTCTAATAGAAAGGCTTAATAGTTTTAGGTATGGTAATGGGTTCAAGTAATCAAAGCTTAGAAAATCTATATGATGCACAAAATCAGATACATACAAAATAGCTATATAACCTCGGTAAATAAAAAGTTGACTCAAGAGGCCATGGAGAAAAAGGAATAGAGAGGATCCTTTGCTGCAGGATCCACTGCAACAGACTCTGCAGGAGAGGTGTGGGCCGCTCGATCTTGATCGAGCAATTCCCACAAATTTGCACTTTTTTGTGAGTCCTACAATGCGAATTCGTGGGAACCGCTCAATCAAGATCGAGCGGCCCACACCTCTACTGCAGAGTCTGCTGCAGCGGACCCTGCGGTAGAGGATCCGTTTCCAAAAAGGAAAGGTGTGAACGAGATTCCAATTAGTTTTATGAATGAAGGGTTGTGGAATCAAGGATTGATAAAGTAGAGAAGGTAGATACATGATTGGTTAAGAAAAAGGTATACTCCTAGCAAGTGTTTCTAGTTTTTCCTTTTTTCTGTTCCTTATTTTTTAAATTTATAAAGCATCTTCCAATCTCTTCCTCCAGATCTCAACTTCTTATTCCATCCTTTGTACTCTCTTCTAGATCATTGAGTTATGCTCTTGTTCAAAGCAAGTTCTCATAGGTGCTTGTAGTTTTTAATCTCTTAACATTTATTTAAAGACTTGATTAATAGGAATTTGAATTTCAAGGTAGAGAATGTTAACACAAGGTAAAGATGGTAGAAAAGACAAGATATAGAAGGAACATATCATGAAGAGAGTAGGAGACTAATAGAAAGAAGGGAATAGATGTTTTTTAGCTATTTTCGAGAAAAGATAAAATCATGTTATTTGGGTTTCTTTGAAGGATGGGAAAGAATCCCAACCTTAACATGATAAGAAGTTAAAATAAATCTTAAAACTACATCAGGTTTCAAACTCATTTGGTGAATCCGCAAAATCATATTTATCTCTTTTTTAGTGTAGCTTTTAAGAAATGATACATACATCGTACATATGTTTTTGAGTTCCTACTAGCGGTTAGTGACTAAAGTGCAATCTAATGGGGTGCTACCTCCATGGTGATCGCAATTGCGAACTGCTCACAACATTTATCACTCTTAATTGTCATCTAATCTATCGACGAAATACTCATAAATACTATATTTAGCTATAAAAAGATATGACTCCATCAAATATCAAAAGAAATGTTGGTTCTTTCCAAATGTAGAATACACAAGAGTTACTTGATCACTAGTCTGGGCCCTTCCTACTCACCACTTGGAGAAATCAAATGGTTGTTTGAAAATCTTAGATTTTCTCAAGCAAGTATACATATGATAACAAATGAGGCACTTTAAAACAATGCTCGTTAGGAAATTCAGGTACTTTTCTCTATAGAATCTTGTGCTAGTATAGGTTGCCTGAATATATGCGAGTGAATTAGGTTCAAGGGTTCTCATGGATACATATGTAAACACAATCACACGACATGTGATTATGTAGCACACAGAAATACTCTCACCATTCGAGGATAGCATACAAAGAACTTCTACTTTGGCTTTTGACGGTACATGCATTATGTAGTAAACTGATCTTTTCATTTGCTCTCATGATCGACTTTGAATAACCCACTAGGATAGGTCTAACATAGTTATTATCAATATGCAACTAGAGGTTGAAGGAACAAAATTTCCTTCTACAAGAACTAATATGCTTTTTATAGGGTCCGAGCAAATTGTTTTTAGTTCTAATTCAATCGATATTAATAAAAGATCGACACCAACTAGATTTTATCTAAGCTAGTGTCCAAGCCAGTTGATATGAAATCAATACAGAACCGATATCAAAGTTGAACAATCCTAAAATCGAATAATACATACTTAGTTGAAATGGGAAAACTATTCATGATTATCTAATGAAGAAACATGGGCAACTTAAAAGAAGCTGCACAATGGTATATATATATATATACATACACATATAGAGGAGTGATCGTATGAGAGCCAAAACCTGTGAGAGCATGAGAGTATGCATTCTCGACCACATGATTCAACCAGGAGAAAGAAGACCAGGAGAGAGAAAACAGAATCATGTGGTCCAGAATGCATGCTCTCACATTTTTTCTCTCATAGGATCACTCCTCTACACATATATACATATACATATACATATACATATACAGAGGAGAGATCCTATGAGAGCAAAAATTTGTGAGAGCATGAGAGGAATCATTCTGGATCACATGATTCTGTTTTCTCTCTCCGTGTCTTCTCTCTCTTGGGTGAATCATGTGGTCCAGAATCATCCCTCTCATGCTCTCACAAATTTTTGCTCTCATAGGATCACTCCTGTACATATACATATACATATACATATACAGAAGAGTGGTCCTATGAGAGCAAAAAGTTGTGAGAGCATGAGAGGATTGATTCTGGACCACATGATTCTGTTTTCTCTCTCCTGGTCTTCTCTCTCCTAGGTGAATCATGTGGTCTAGAATCATCCCTCCCATGCTCTCACAACTTTTTGCTCTCATAGGATCACTCCTCTACATATACATAGATATATATAGAGGACCCTTCAAATAGGATGCATCCTTCTTGACTTAAGGAAGGCAGTCATCTTTTTGTAGAAAACAACAGTACTTTAGTAGAATGTGTATGCGGTTTGTATTATAATTGCACATTATAAATACAACGTCGCATACAAAAACTGCATATTATATTACAAATATTTAAACTGAACATTGTAATGCAATTTGTATACGTATTCTAGTAAAGTCATCATGGTTTCTAAAAAAAAGATGGCCTTCCTGACCAAAGGAAAGATCAAGTCCTTCACTCTTCCTAAAAACAAACCTTTGACAATGTCTATGTACTCATTTCCACTTTGATTGAGGACCTTTTGGTTAACTCCATCCTCTTAAAAACCCACCATCTTCATGGAGAAGTATTCATAACAAAAAGTAACATAGAAATATACTTTTTTTATTTTTATACAAAGAGGACCCCACATGCAAATTGCCCCCTCCTCCCCGAAGTACAAAGAGCCCAACCCCCCCGCCCCAAGGAAACACCCCCTCCAGACCCGAGCTCCACCACCATCAACCATGGCCACGAAGCCCACCTCCACCTCGAAGCCCCTCCTCCTCCCCCTCCTCGTCGTCTCCCTCCTCTGCACAGCCTCCTACCTCCTCGGCCTCAACCTTGGCAACCGTGCCTCCCCTCCTCCCACCACCACCATCCTCCCTTGCCTTCCTTCCTCCTCCAACTCCACCCTCGACTTCGACGTCCACCACCGTCAAGACGATACCGAAGACCCACTTTCCACATCAACCTCCACAGCCCAATTCCCCTCCTGCGACGCCACGTTCTCCGAGTACACCCCCTGCGAGGACGTCCGCCGATCCCTCCGGTACCCCCGCGAGCGTCTCATCTATAGAGAACGCCACTGCCCAGCCAAGTCCGAGATCCTCAAGTGCCTCGTCCCGGCGCCATTAGGCTACAAGAACCCGTTCCCGTGGCCCCAGAGCCGTGGTGTCGCGTGGTTCGCCAACGTCCCCCACAAGGAGCTCAGCATAGAGAAGGCCGTGCAGAACTGGATCAGGGTCGACGGGGACAAGTTCCGCTTCCCCGGCGGAGGCACCATGTTCCCCCGAGGTGCCGATAAGTATATCGACGAGATCGACGAGCTAGTCTCTCTGCACGACGGCTCCGTCAGGACCGCCATTGATACCGGTTGCGGGGTAAGCTCTCTGTTCTTCAAATTTGGATCTTCTGGTGCGTAAACTAAATGGGCATTGGAGTTTTTGCATCAAAATTCAATCTTTTTTTGGTTCCGTTTCTGCTTCCGCCACTGCTCTGTTTTGTTTCTCGTCTCTGTTTCTTATTGGATCGAGCTGTTTATGGATTTTCTTTCCAAAATTATTAAAATAGTATTGGAGTTTGATTGTAAAATTGCTGTGATACAGTATAGATGGTCAATCTTTTTGGGTTCTTCTTCTGTTCACGACGTTCTGCTTGCACCCTCTGTTTCTGACTCTGGTTTTCGGTGGATTTCCTTCCAAAATCAGCTGGATTCGATTTGTGGAAAATTTGTTTAATTGTGATCAAAGGGGAAGGTAACTGATGGAAATCTCTTAATTGTGATTTAAGCGAGAAAAAAAAAACGGTGTGTGTCTAAGTTCGTCTCGTTCAGATGCCGATTTCAAGATCAATATTTAATGGAAGGAAGGGAATTTTAGGTGGAATACCACCAAAAATTTATAGAGTTTCCTCTCTTTTTTTCGGTCACATCTTTTATTCGATTCTTTCAACGCGAAAAAACAACTGGAATTTGAAATTCCAAACGAAACGACTGTAACAAAGCATTAAATAAAACTGCAACATCTTGACTGCAGTTAAAAAAACACCTCCACCTCAGTATTTCCTCTCCCGCGATTTCTTTCCATAACACTTATATCTAATTTTACGTGTACCCTTATGTTCTTACGAAATTCACACTACTGTCATTTTATTATTACACTTGTGCCCATTATTACGCAGTATGGAGGTTATCTTGTAAATTTTGTAAGCACATAGAGGAACAAGTGTGATTGGCGAAAAAGTTTTGGTTTTTAGTATTATTGGAAAAAATCAAGGGTACAATGGTAAAAATCCCTTCCTTCTCGTTGTTGCATTGCGGTGCACCTATTCCGTGCCTGTTTACTTACGTAAACAACGTGTCATGCACGATCCATCATCCTCAAATGGGGGGTAATTTGCAGAAAGCCACCTGAACTTTATCTTCCAAACAGAAATATCTCTGTCTGCTACTGATCACCAACTGTTCGCGGAAATGCCTTTCTGGAAAATAAACAGGTGGCGAGCTGGGGAGCATACCTCATGTCAAGGAACGTCCTGGCGGTGTCCTTCGCGCCCCGCGACTCCCACGAGGCTCAGGTGCAGTTCGCCCTCGAGCGCGGCGTGCCCGCCCTCATCGGCGTCCTCGCATCCATCCGCCTCCCCTACCCCTCCCGCTCCTTCGACATGGCCCACTGCTCCCGCTGCCTCATCCCCTGGCACCTCTCCGGTAACCCATCTCCTCCCTCTCCTCCATCCCCTTTATGGGTAACCCCTAAAATTTCACGCATCTTTTGGTCTTGGGTCCCATGCAGGTGGGCAGTACTTGGCCGAGGTCGACCGTATACTGAGACCCGGTGGGTACTGGGTTCTCTCTGGTCCACCCATCAACTGGCAACGTCACTGGAAAGGCTGGAACCGAACGCAGGACGATCTCAACGACGAGCAGGTCAAGATCGAGGCCGTCGCGACGAGCTTGTGTTGGAACAAGCTAAAGCAGAAGGGTGACATTGCAATTTGGCAGAAGCCTCTTAACCACTTGGGCTGCCAGGTCTCCCGTAAACAGATCCAGTCCCCTCCCTTCTGCTCCGGATCCGTTAACCCGGACGATGGGTGGTACATTTACAAACTAACCCCTTTACTAAAACACCTGTTACGAAACGAGCCAACATTGGACTGAAGTTGTGAAATTTTCAATCTAGGTACGCAAAAATGGAGACGTGCATTACTCCAATGCCGAAGGTAGACGACGTCGAGGAGGTCGCAGGAGGAGCTCTGGAGAAGTGGCCTGCGAGGCTCACGGCGGTGCCGCCTCGTGTGGTGAGGGGCACGGTGGATGGTGTGACGGCGGTGAGCTTTCAGGAGGATTCGAAGTTGTGGGTGAAGAAGGTGGGCTACTATAAGAGGGTGATTGGGGAACTAGCGAAGCCCGGGAGGTACCGGAATTTGCTTGATATGAATGCGAAGCTAGGTGGTTTTGCGGCTGCGTTGGTGGATGATCCGGTGTGGGTCATGAATGTCGTGCCTACGATCGGTGTCAATACGCTCGGCGTCATCTACGAGCGCGGCTTGATCGGAACCTATCAGGACTGGTAAGTAACACCTTCAGGTTCACTAACTATATAAGAGATCATGATTCAAATCTTACATAAAATATGTAAGTTGGACTAGTTCAGCATGGATTGGTCTATAATTTGAATTTGACACTAACTTCATCTATGAACTGCAGGTGCGAGGCCATGTCGACGTACCCACGGACGTACGATTTCATCCACGCCGATGGGCTGTTCACTCTCTACCAAGACAGGTCCAACATGATGAAATTATATCAAGCTATTTTCATGTGTTAATTAATGGCTACTGACTAATTGCTCTGCATTGTCTTAGATGCGAGATGGAGGACATATTGCTCGAGATGGATAGGATATTGAGACCGGAGGGGGCGGTGATCCTCCGCGACGACGTTGACGTGCTCGTGAAGGTGAAGAGCATCACGGATCGAATGCGCTGGGACTCCAATTTCGCCGATCACGAGGACGGGCCGTTGGTGAGGGAGAAGATCCTGGTGGCTGTGAAGCAGTACTGGACGCTGCCTAAACCGGAGCAATCATAGACAGCTTTAGAATTAATGTGATTACTATTACAGGAGAAATTCTCCGTCCCTTCTTTTGTTTTTTTTCTTCAGATTTTAGCTTTGCTGAAAATCTTCATTTATCTTCTCTTTTTGGGATTTTAATTGATATATTATTCATTAATGGAATATGATGATATCTTTTGGAGTCACCTCTGATATGAAATTTTTGAAGGATGTTGGACAAAAATAACACAGTCGGATTTATAAGGTTTATTTTTCGATTCATGGGAAGGCTAAGATATTTACATTAAAAATCATTGTATTTGTCTAAGTGGAAGTATAATTGTTATTGGAATAAGAAAAGAAAACTAGTATTTCAAGAATATGGAAATTTTGAAATAAGGTTCTTGTCACATTCTTCAACATACCCTATAATCTATGTCCTATTTTTTGGAATATATAAACATAAAAAAATCATCTTCTATGGTCTAAAATGCTTTACTATTGACATCCGACCCGAAAGGGGATTATCGGACGACCCTCATAGGAGATCAGGAATAATCGACACGTCGGGAGACACGTCAGCAGCAAATGCCTGCTAGTACGAGATGAGGAACATCTCTTTCTTGGGGCCTTAGATTAGGATAACTTGCTCCAATAAAAGGCAAATGAAAGAGTTGTGCATTGTTCGGGTGACGGACCATAGACAGACATATATGAATGACGTAATTATCGCGTGATTACTTTATCTCGAAATAGTTTATCCCTATTCTAGAGCTTTTGTTCTCGAAAATACATTTTTTAGCTGAAATATTCCATGACTTTATGTTAAACCAAGGTTTTAGAATTCGAACCTAATCAGTTTTTTGGTTTTTATGGTTGGATTAGTGGAACCGATCGGTCGAACAGGTGATGACGTAAGCAGTTCAAAAAACCTGAAAAAACCGAGCCGTTGTATTGTTGGTTTGGTTCGTACAGTTCAACCGGGTCGAACCGAGTTAAACCAGTATATCACACAAATAAATACGAAAAATATTACATCATATCTTTCGAGGATTTGTTTACTCTTGTCCTTCCAAGTTTTTCCAATAACACTTATACCCTTATTTTTAATACAATTACATGTATCCCCTATATTTTTACAAAATCAATAACAGTGGCATTTTATTAGTAAACTTGTGCTCCTATTTTATACCGACACAAGGATGATATTATGAAATTTTTAAGAAAATATTGGAACACAAATGATATTGCTTAAAAGTTAGGGGTATAAATATTCTCAAAAAAACTCGAAAGGGCATAATAATCATATTTCATAAAATTTATATAAATACATATATGTGATGTAAAAAGTTAATAATTTTAAAAGTAATTAAACTCTAATTAACGATAAGTATCGTTAATTTATTGCTTCTTATAGTATGATTATGATAATGTCTTGTTCGTTTATTATTGTTATAAGTGGACAACTTCATACACAATGTGCAAAGAGAGAGGTAATGCCTATATGGCAGGAAGGGACAAGAGATAATGAGTCATTGACACATGTGATAGAGAAGAAATTAAAGAGTATTATACTATTTGTTAGAATGAGACTAGATTACGAATATTTCTGAAAAAGTTTGTATTTTGATAATTTATTGGAAATCATTTTTTTATCAAAAAATGGATGGTTGAATCGGTGGTTTGGTTCAATTGGTTCAACCGGATTTAGGTGGTCCAACCGGGTTTTGACTGGTTTTTATTTTCTAAATAAAAATCGGATGGTTGGACCGTTTTCCCTCCGATTCTTGGTTTAACCGGTTCAACCGGCCGATTCGGTTCGGTTTTTAAAACCTCAGGGTAAACCATGACACGATTAAGACTGACAAGATTGAATTGGCACAAGGATAACTATGTGTGGTTGCATCAAAGGGGACGATGATGATGATGGGGTCTGAGGATATTCAATCATACATGTTCATGGATGTTGCACAACTAAACAACCCGAGATGACGACTGACTCAACAAGACGCTATTTTATCTGGAATAAATCGAACACGACAATTGAGATGATGCCTCATCTTATTTCTTGCCTAAGTAATAATCAGTAATATGAGAATTAATGGACGGCCCTCGGAGGGGACCGAGGATGGTCGTTTCCAAGGTCGTCTATTTCTCAGCCGACGGATCTCCTACGTTACAACAAGGGATGCTACAACAGAGAATCCGTTCCCGTGTTGATATATGAAGTAACACCTGATTTCGACGGAAAATAATCCGGTTCGAATCCGACGAACCGTGATTATTCGGGATTTCGGTGTAGAAGCTACCGGGTCAAGCAAACTCATGGGATTCGAATTGCATGTTTCTTACTTTTAAGCCAAGATGGATCCAGAAGAAGAACTCGATCGGTTTCTCCATAAATTAGTGCACTGCAACTCGACTGCATAGAATTATTGCATAGAATTACTCCATCCTCGAACATGACCAGAAATAAAGAAAGGGAGCAATAGGATAAATGTTCAGAATAAGTACAGAGTCCAAAGTGACGTTGACGTATTCTTATCATTGCAGCTTTGATCATGTTTGGGAGTAAAAAGAAAAGAGAAGAAGCTGTGGGTGAAAGAGACTCGCCAGCCGAAAAATTCAATTTTATCTGATTGGAGTACATTACCTTGAAAATCTGCATCAATTTTAGGATCGAGTGGAGGATTAGTTAGACATAAATGGCATTTACCAAATAGTAAAGAAGTGAGAATCTGACATAGTTAATGGAATTAACCAAGCAAACTCCATAGTCTCGGCTAGATATATAGTTCAGCTCGTTAGTCGTACCTTGTATCGATAACTCGGCTCAGAAACATTCTTAGCTCGAGATCTTGTTAACTCGTTCGATTTGATTGCTCATTAACTCGTGATCGACTTGAAGTACTCAAGCAGTAACCCGAACCTCGCTTGCTTAAATTCGAGTCAGTTGTTGGTTAAATTCGAGTCAGTTGTTGGGCGACCGGGAACCTGTTCATGGTGATTCATTTGAGTTCGAGTGATCGAGCTTGATTTAAGAAGTCATTATCATGGTTGAACATAAATGAAACACCAATTATGCATTTACTTGTGTGAATGTGAAATACACGAATGGAATCCCATTGTTTTTTCTGACTCCATTTTGTCAAATAGGTCACCAATCACAAGAGAGAGAAATGTATGTATAATATAAGAAGGGAGTGTGGTGGCCACGAGAGTAGAAACGTGACACCATCATTCAACTCTAGTTTTTTTAATGAAATTAGTATGACTCGGAGAAAACTGGGTGTAGAGGGAATGTGTTCATCATAGTGTCACCCACGTCCCATCAATTTGGTCTTTCTTCCTTAAATTTATATATTGTTACAGCTCCTGCTGTAACGCAGGGGATGCTGCTCAACACACGTCGATTAACAAATACTTGAAATTGTGATAGTTGATTAGGAAAATTTATTAGCTTATTAATCACTTATTTTGGAAATATTAAAAGTCCATTAACAAATCAAAATCCAATGCAGTTTCCTTCCATTCTTATTTTGTGATTGAGAGAAATAGAAACCATACAGAGAGAGAGACATCTCACAAGAGTTATCTGCTCCCTAGAGACATCACCATCGCATCAAAGGAGTGTTAAGACTGCGGGTGATAATTGAATTAAATCATTCGAACTTATTTAAGTTTTGTTGGCAGATCATTTCCTATTTCATGTACTTCTATTTTCTTTTATCTCTGTTATGTAATTTTTCAAATCGTTCATCTATATGTTTGGTCATCTCTAATGGGCACGGGGCCCATTGGCTATCTAAATGCCAGCAGAAGAGGAATTGCGTCTCTTTATTTGGTTTTTATATTTGAATCACTTGTGGGATGAAACCCAACTTCTTCAAGTTATCTACAATGCCCCCTCCTTCTGATGATCCACTTGAACCTTTGTTCGGTCATCTGATCCCGACTAAATAAGCGATGCCAGGTAAGATTCAATCATCTCTATAACATTGGATGCACATAGTTACAATATTAGAGGAGGCGACGATGAAGGGAGTGCAGTAGACTTTAGTATTATTGTACATGTTCATGAATGCTGCTCAACAACACAACTAACTATCTATGATCAAGTGGTTGGGTGTGACATTGGCTAGGGGAACAACTTAACCAGACGATAGCTTTTATGGAACACAATAATTGAGATAATACTTAATGCCTTATTTTTATTATCGACCAAGTAATACGTGCATGGAGGAGGACATGTAAATGAACAAAGATGTACTTCACGTATTTATGGTTCGAGAAAATAAATATGTTGTAGCCGACTTAGATCAACTGGTCTCCACATCTAACTAATTGTAATTAACTACAAAATATGAACGGGACAAGTCATATTTATATATTTTTGTTTCTACTTTTAACCCAAGATATATATATATATATATATATATATATATATATATATATATATTGTAAAATATGATATGGGATTGTAAAAAAAACTCGAGATTGCAAAATAGGTTATTATATTGTAAAAACCTGGGCACGCCTTCCATCTCCAGCATCCTCTCTACCCGCACCTCCTCGCCCTTCTCGTCCACGACCCACCTCCTCCATTCACGTCCTCCTCCGCCCACACACCTCCATTCACGCACTCCTTCAACCTTCTCCTCCCCTCCCCGCTTACCTTCACATCCACCAGCACGATCTCCGACGTTTGAACCTGTGGAATCGACCAGCCTCCTCCCACATGCCGTCATCGATGATCTTCGCGACGTAGGTGAACGTGATCTGTTGGGGAGGCGATGGAGGACGTCGGAGCAGCCTTCTCCCACATGCCGTCGTCGAGAGAGAGACAGGAGAGAGAGAGAGTCGTCGTCGAGAGAGAGCCGTCGTCGAGAGAGAGAGAGACATGAGAGAGAGATGTGAGATAATTTAGGAGATATTTTATTGCATTCTAAATATAGAATATGCCAAAATGACCATAATAGGTTTTTTGATATTTAAAAAAATATAGATAACGAGCCATTAATGATAACCATCAGATTGACTATGGATGGTTAGGATGGCGGACTTTCCATGCACCCCGGAAAGGTGCACCTCATTGGAAATATTTCCTATATATATATATATGGACCTGAAGGAAGAACTTGGATTCTCTTTCAGGGTATAAAAAATCGGATTGGAATGGCCGGTCGGACCGGTTGGATCAGGAACCTGGCCCCGACCCGATCGGTTCGGTCAGTTTTATGTAATTAATTTTAAAAAAAATAAAAAATAAAAAATTAGGTCCGACGGTCGGACCTTATTGACTTGGATTGAACAAATTTTGATGGTTTAATATGTTTTCAAAAAATACAGGTTTAAATAAGAAATAATAGGTTTTATCACTTGTGCCCTTCTTAACTTCTACAATTTCAATTATGACCCTGTTTTTTTGGAATATAACTTGTGCCACTACTTTCTTAGAGCAGTTTTCTAGAAGTAACTATAAATAAATTATTATAATATTATATTCATATATAAAGCTAGAATGTGACTACTTTTTGTAGAGTTTTACTTGAAATAGACAATCACGTTATTCTATTTAAAAGATTTGACATTTTAAACAATTATTTTATTGATATATAAATACATATTTACACATATGTATCTGGTTTTATCAGTTCAAAAAATCAGTTCGATCGATCGGACTAGTAAATTATGCCCGATCCGATTTTTTCGGAGTCGGTAGGAATGATGATGTCATGCTGACATCATCACCGGTCCATCAGTTGGGACCGACGATTCGACCCGATTGGACTAAAACGAAGACTGGCTGGTTCAATATCCAATCCGATTTTTAAAATCTTATAATCTATTAATTCATACGAGATTAACCGATCTGTGTAGAAATTATTCCATCCTCGAACACGACCATAAATGAAGAAAGGGAGCAATGGCCAATAAGATATATGTTTAGAGTAAGTACAAAGTCAAAGATGCCTAATGTGATTGTGTGGAAGTTCATTACAATGAAGTTGAGGCATCTTTTTTATTGCAACTTTAGATCATGTTTGGGAGAAAGAAGAAAAGAGACGAAGTTGTCGGTGAAAAGGGACTTAGGAGTGGAGGATTAGTAGCCTCTAGCTACCTGATCAGTTTGAGCAACATTTTCAGCTCGAAAAGGTTGTCGAGTGAAGCTCGACTCAATAATAATGTCCAACTTGATAGCTCGTTAACTAGCTCGTCGTGACAAGCTCGACTCAATAATCATATCCAACTTGATAGCACAGCTCATTAACTAGCTCGTCGCGACAAGCTCGATTCGACTGTCCAACTTGAATGATCAGCTCGTTAGCTAGCTCGTCGCGACAATCTCGTTCAACTCGATGTCTTGACAACCCTGTTTATTCACATTAAAATCACAAGAATGTTTGCCCGCTAGAACAAAATGAGCTTATACTATCGCTTTTTTTAATCCTTAACTGTATCATTGGATGTTAAATACATAATCCATTAATTTTTATGCTTGAAATCGACGATGAATGTTATATCCACTGCTATATCATTAGTGACATTCCATACAGCAACACTTATATGCTTATATGCTGCTATCTTTTTTTTCGAAATTGTAACTAATTATAATCATTAATTTTAAAATAAAATTAAACGATTACTGGACAAAATTTTGAAAAACAGCAAGACTATCACAAAAGATATAACAACGGATACGGCGGCATCTGTCGTTTGATTTCAAGTATAAAAAAAATTAATAACGAATAATATATGTTTAATAAAGGTAGAACTAGTTACAAGGAAAACAAGTAGTGGCTACAGAACTATGCCCACGGATGTGGGGCTTGTGGCCACGGAATTGGGCTATGACCACAGCACTTCGTGGCATGTAGTTGTAGTTATAAGTCTCGTCGCGAAAGCTCTTTGACTACGATTATGTCGTGGCCACTACAAGTAGTCACAGAAATTGTCATGGCCACATTTATGACATTTACATCTTTTGAAAACTTTAGTCACGGAATTGTAGATACGAAAAACTAGTGGCCACACAATTATCGTGGCTATAAATTTTCGTAGCCACATTCTGTAGCCACAAGTTATTTTTCTTGTAGTGTAGATTTTGTTGTAGAGGCCATAGATTTCAGACGAACAAATGTCACCTCAATATACCAGTGTATAAGAGTATGTAATACTATAATACACACATATACATGATTCTCTACCCATAGAAATCATCGATGAATTAATAGTATCATGGGTCACAATCAATCATGACAGAGATGGATATAATATAGAGAGAAAGTGTGAAGGCCACGAGATTAGAAACATGACACAATCATTCAACTCTAATTTTTATTTGCTTCCATCTTTGATATTATGATGAGCATTATTTTACTTATTAGCTAATGTCAAAAAGCTAATGTCAAAAAAATATCAGGGGAAAATGTGAAGGATCAATCTTCTATGCCGACGGGAATTATTAAAGTTGGAAATGGTTGCTTCACTTTTTGACAGCAATTATAAAAATATAATCTAGTACAATAGATAATGAGGAGACCAAGTTTTTTAATGGATTTTGTGAGATTAATATATTTCAGATTAGTATGATTTTGGAGGAAGATGGGTGTAGTGGGGATGTGTTAATAGTGGCACCCACACGCCCCAATGTTGCAGTCAACTCATCTACCATCTTTTTTCTCCATGTTCTTAAATGATATAATATAAAATCATATAATATAATAATATGCGAGTCCACGTCCAGGAACACCCACAGTACTAATATTATGGCAAACATCTAGAAAATAGAAATTTATAAATAATTACATGGGGAAATTGTGTAGCTCCAAAATGCCAACAGTCCCCATATCATTTAATTGCATCTAAGGATTTGTTCCATTTCTATTGAAACATTATATAGCACCTGAAGCTTAACCGAAAATTTTAGGTATTTTTACACCCATAATTCTGATTAATTTCGTAATTACAATCATAACCTTATATAATCGTGAATTACACGAGAAATCTCGAGTAAGTGGTCCGTCCCACACCCGTAACTCTATGTTACTTTAGGTCATTAACTCAACCAGATATTTGAGTTAATCTAACCTATCCTGATCTAATGTCTAAAATTAAACCAAAGAAAAAATTTAAAATAAAATAACTCCCTTTCTCCTCTCTCTCTCCCCCCTTTCTAGCCTGTCGTACCTCCTTCCTCTGAAGACACACCTTCTATTGCAGCTGGAGCCGCACCTCCTCTTGCGGCTATCCACCTCCCGTACGAACCGCCAGAGGAAGTAGTCGAAAGGGGGTCGATGAGGTCTGGGGAGGGGTCCTCCTCCATCACACTCAATTATTTTATTTGTTATGCATAATGACATCATATTATAAATATAAAATGTTTGGAAGGGTAAAATTGTCCACATTTAACTTTTTTCATCTAAGTTAGCGAAGATTCGAAACGGAACTTGACACAAGGTTATATTTGTAAAGGTTAAGCATTACTCAGGGTTTCTCGTGTAATTTACGATTATGCGGGGTTATTTTAAATTACGAAATTACTCATTTTTATGGGTGTAAAAAACCCAAAATCTAATATTCGTTACCATATTTTCTATATGTAAATGTATAACAATGAATATTGGTCATTGCTTGATTCTTTAAATTCGCTATGATTATCATATTTCTTGATACTTTGCTAGCAACAAATCATATAACAATGGTTACTAGTGAATTTTATCGTCCAATCGTTGATATGATTAGTACAAATTTTCATGAAAGGGTTGATAGAAAATTGTCATTACATGAATCTTTATCGATGAATATGACATTGCTTTGAAATACAAGAATAAAAGATAACTTTACACTACTTATTTAACATTGAAAGTTATGGCAATGTACATTCAAATTAGTAGTTGCCTTAAGCCAACGTTGTTGTAGTAAATATTGTTGTTTACTTTGAATAGATCTAATTGATGTTGAAGCATAGATTGAATTGTTTAAGTAGAAACTAATTTTACCAAGTTTAGACTTCTTGGATTTTTCTTATAGTTAGAATAGCTATTTCCCTTCCTTATTTTACAACTATTTCACTTCCCCTTACCATTGTTGTCCACTCACACTATCCAATTTATTCCACAACTTATTGAGAAACTTCTTGGAAGAGGATTCTCCTTATTCCTACAACACTTTGAGAGCGTTGGATTCTTACACATCTTAATTTCTCTATAACTCAAGTGCATCATCCTTCTGAGCTCTATATCTGATAAATCAGGAGCTCTAAACAAGCCCTTGATTTACTCTATGTCTACTCTGCAAAATTAGGGAAGCACTCTTTATAACAAGCCTTATTTTCTATCATCTCATTAAACACTATTCTAATTTGCTTTGTAATTTAATTGACCAAGGTATCGATTCCTACCTTTACAAAAGTTAAAATATTTTCTTAAGGAATGGTCAAGAAAGTGGTTAGTTGTAAGTTGGATTTTACTGGTCTAATTTATGATATTAAGAGGTAGTAAAAGGAAGACCTCGACGGATGAATGGAGGGTAAGAGGATCTTAGAACAAGGTTCCTAGTTGTGGTTTTCACCCGATTGGGTTTCCATGTTGGAGTTCTTTTACATTTGCAAAGTAGATATTTTAGAAACAATTTTGTCACTTTTTTTTATTGATTTAGGAACACAAACACTATAAGAAATGGCACCATTGGTGAGCACCATTCAAGAGGCACATCATAAATCAATCTTTAGAGAAAGATTGCCATCTTTTTCTCAGACCGGAGATCAATCTTGAATATCACATGAAGAAGCCAGTTGTGTTCTCAATCTAATTCTCTAGATCATCAATTGCTTGATATTCAAGATGATCATGATACATAACCTTATTTCTATCAAGGACAATTGATTAAGTGCAAACACAAACATTCAATTTAGATGAACAGATGAATCACAACAACTTTTATTCCACGGTGGCACACATGGATCGGCCTTTGGTGTGCGGTCGTGAATTAAAAGAAACAATTGATTGACATTGAAGACTACTTCAAGACTACTCTAAGTATAAATCCCAAGGTCTTCTGCTCATTACAGACCACTTCAAGACTTCAATAAGTCCCAAGGGCTTCTAAGTATCACTTCGATTTTCACACAACTCTCAGTACCGGCCATCTTCCTCAATTTACTCTCAATTGCTGAAATCTCCTCATCATGTCTGGCGGGTAAGGATGAAAATAGATCAAATATGGTTATTTCGTTATCCATATCCGCTTCATCTATATCGAATACGATTATGGATATGGATATGAGCGGATATGAATATAGGGATCATAACATAATCGGATAGGAACTCGGATCAAATATTCACCAAATACGAATCTGGATCGAATAAAGAGCGAATATGAATACCGATCAACTTAAGAATACGATCGAATAAAGATAAATTATGAATTTGCACACTATAAGTACCAAGCATGAAGTGATTTAAGAAAGATACAATTACAACACAGATGCACGTCATAATAAAAATATTTAATCAACCAATAAAGTTATAGTTGCAGAGTACGAGTTGCTCCACATATATAGTCTTGTGGCACTGTTAATGGTGCCTGTTGTGCATGCACAACTAACGAAAGGAGGTTCCTGGACTCACATGTGCCTCACGAATGAGATGCAGCTGCCAGTGGTGGTTCATACGATTCCGAGCAGGTGTCGACCAGTGGCCCTCATGGTCGTGACACGACCCTAATCCAATCGTTGAGCTGCTCCAGGTGGCTGTTGGAGTCTAGTGATGATAAGAGCTTCTCATGAAGCTCAGTCTATGCCACCGCTTCACCTCCTTCATCTTCCCTAGATTTCCATAGTATGCTCTTCATTGACTGAGGCCTTGGATGAGTCACCGATCTAGAGCATAAGCTCCGACGAGGAAGCTTCATTTCTTTGCTCCAAGCATTTTCTCCAATCCTTGACACTTCCCTAATTTTCGCCAACGATCCAAAGTGGTAGCGAGACCTTGAGAAGGCTCGAAGGGTGAGGAAGGAGCCCCGAGTGTCTCACAGGAGAACAGAAGGAGGGGGTGACATGTGGTGACTCCGAGAGTTGCCACATACCGCTTACATAAAAATCCAAATAAAAATCAAAAGAAATATCAAAATAAAATAGAAAATGATGTAAAATTAAAAAGTAATCTTCATGAAAATTATTTGACTTGACGAGATCTGTAACTTTTGCGAGTGACCAAAATCAAAAGAAATCATTTGTACAAAATTTATTTTTAGGGGTGTTCTGTGTACATAGAATATTGTATTTTTGGGTTTTGTATTTTTTATGATTTTTAAATAAAATAACATTTAAAAAAATAAAATATGAAAATAAATATTCATACATCAATCTATTTTTTAATATTTTAATGATTAAGAATATAAATAAATAAAATCAAAGGGACTTATATAAAAACTCTATGTACATACTCGGAGTGGCTTATTTTCTTTGATTTTTATTTCAATTGATATGAATTTTTACACATCTGATTAATTATAAACCAAAGAAAGTAAGTGGAAAATAAATAAATTAAAAATTACTTTTTGTACATAAAATAATAAGATCAAAATCATGAAATATATACAATGTACAATGAGATCTCAAAACCTAAGTTTCACATATGAGCTCCGATTCTTTTGAGTTTGATGTTATTTTGTAGATAATTAAACGTATATTAATTAAAAAGTAAGTAAGAGTTCATAGGAGACTATATGAGAGATATATTCACATTTACGACCTTTTATCTCCAAACTAGGGTTTGGGTTTTATTGAACATATATATATAAGTAGTATTTTTTAATATTTTTATTTATTATTGTTAGTAATATGCACATAACAAAATTGATGTTATTTTATTTGGTGTTTATGAAAAATCATTAAAAATGAGGAAAGTTATGGTAATATACTTGTATTTATTTACACAGAATAAATGATTTTTTTATTAATACAATTATGCATGCTAAAATAGGGATATTATTTACATATACATGACTGATAAAAAATGCAATATAGATGAATAAATACAATTAATTACTCTTGGCAGATCTATGTTTTCATCTTTTAGAGTGATGAATCACTTATTTATCAGTCGCCACTAATATTAAGAATAAGTGATGAGACATATCGGAAAGAGGACATTACATATATAAGTGGAGGATGTTGTTACACCCCAAGCATACTCTCATATCCAATGATAAAAGGCAAGGAGTGAGTTATAACAGTAGGGGAAATACTACTTGACAACCTTAGCTTAAATATTTTAATGGTATAGCCAGTTTCTTCAATAATTTTCTGAGTCTAGGCTCAAGATGCTATAGTTTGGGCTTCTATAATAATATATGTAAGTATAGAGTAAACTGAGTAACAAATCAACATGTTTAATATGCCTCTCATTGGGCTTTGTGTGTAACCTTGCACATGCTTTCCTTCACAGTATGCGTTTATGTCCACTTGGTAATATAGTAAGTGCATTTTTAGTTTATGGTAAATTGTGTTTAATGTTAGTACTTGATGAGCACACAACTCATCATACTAACACACTTATATGGGAGCGAAATCTGACATAAACTACATGTATTTAACTTTTAACATGGGAAATTATCTTATCACATAAAAATATAATAACCGATTTATCACATAGAAATGTCGAATTCAACTTCGGTTACTTTAATATTTTCAAATAAATTAAATTAACTATAATACAAAAATATCAAAATGCCACAAAAGAATAAAACATCAAAAGTTCAGTTCTTGACCACGTTGTATAATTGTATTTATAATAAGAACCAACTTCAGTGAAGTAATACATTTTGCACAAATAAGAATAAAATATGAGACACAAAATAAAATTATCGGAAAGATTTGATTTTGCCAAAATATTTGAAAAATAGATTGCACAAACATAGGTATTTTTTTCCAAAATTCAAGACCATATAACTAAATACAAAAACCTTTAATTGATCCAAACTATAGTTTTGGATCCCAATTTGTATATAAATTAAATTCTTTAACTTCATATACCTATAGATTTTAATAATTACCTTTGATTTTAACTTACTTAATTTTAAGTTCTCTATTAAACTTCAATTATTTCTTAAAATTGCTAAAATATAAAAAAAACTTAAAGTTCAAAAAGTCGATTTTAGGCCTCATATATAGAATAGTTAATTAAAACCAAACTCCGAAAATGTCCTTTTTTTTCAGTGAAATAAAACATTTCAAGCACATTCCATTTGGAATTTTTTGTTTGATTTTCTGCCCTATTCATTTTTTGTGAAGGATCCATGTCTAGATTTTAACATTTAGACCTTCATTTCTTTGATTATTTTTCTTCAAAGACTCTAAGTAGTATGTAGTCGTATTCATATTCGCTTAACTTCTCTGTTTATTATTTGTGTTTTTAAAGATTTTTTGATGTTCTTTATATTTGATTTTGACTAAATTCGCAAGTTTTAAGGGGGAAGAGGAGGCGAAAAATCTGCGAGTCACCGTTATGGGTAATATTTGGCTCCGAATATTGAACTTCCGTACGATTACTTAATAAAATGAAGATTCATCTATACATGATTATGTTTCATCTTTCACAGTATTTTTTTGATTAAGTTTTCGTCTTAGATACACAAATCATCAAGACCTCCACGCTCTTATGTGTTTGTGCTATCCTTAACCACCCCCAATGTGCATGATGATCTCCGTGAGCGACGACCACCTCTCGTGGATGCGACATGCAATGCGACTGGCCTCACCTCGTCCTTTATATTGAAGAAAACATGTTGGATATCGATATGCAAAAATTTGCCTATCCATATTCGCTTCAACTATATTGAACACTGATTCAGAAACTCATATTCCTAAATAATAAAATATGCTTTGGATAAAAAGTTACATCGAATAAAGAGTGAATTCATCGAATAAAGAGTAGGTATATACCCGCGTAAGTATACATCGAATAAACAGTAAGTATATACCTACACAAGTATCTACCTACGTATCTACACACACCCAAAGACGTATGCAACACAAACAGACTCGCACACATAGATACATACTGTATCTCTTTTTGTTTTTACATGGACGTGATGCACACTTAAATACACACATGATGAATAATATGTATATATTTTTCATTTCATATTTAGCGTTCCTTTTATGAATGTTTATTTCCCAATTAATGTGCATGAAATGGGTTTGTCGAATATCTCAAACAATGGGTTTGTCGAGTATCTCAAACAATGGATGAGTTTGATTAACAATGAAGTGTTTCCAGTAGTAGATAACAATGAAGTGCGCTCCAACTTCTTATATCTTCCCCCCGCTCTCTCCATGGACGATACCCCTCAATAGCAATAACCCTTCTTGAGTCACCTCCTTTGTCTGGACAAACCACTCCTCCACATCACATGTTTATAATGTTTTGGGATTTTTACCCCCATGAATTCTATAAATTTTGTAAATTACCTTCTCGATTTTTGAAACAACATATTTGTCTAATTGACTCCGTAAACATGCTCCGTCTTACCTCACAGACCCTACCATCAACCTTAACTTTATTGGAGTTAATTACTTGGATTAAACTTGGGTTAATCTAATCAAAGAAAAATCATAAAATGGAGTTTCAATCATAAAATGGATGGAAGTTAACCACATGTTCTATGGAGTAAGGGTTAACAAGTTTACATGGTCGAGTGAGAAATTACATTGCTTCAAAAGTCGAGAAGGTAATTTATAAAGTTTATAAGGTTCGTGGGATAAAAATACATAATATTTTTAGTCCTTTGACAGTTATTAACTGGTTTAACTCATGAAGGTTAGATATAGAGGCACAAGTATAAAATTCCATGTAAAAATATTTATCTAGTCACGCTTGGAAGGACATGCGTAAAAATCCAAATTAAAGTATTTATCACCTAAGAACAACCCAGACTTTTCATACCAAGGTTCTGTTTTCCACCAAGTGAGTCCAATGGCATAACACTTTTTTCTATTAATGTTTAAAGGAAATTCCCAGGGTAAATTGAAAAAATATATATATTTCTGACCAATGTTATCTGCAAAGTTGTCTAATCAAAAAGAGAACTTCATTCTTCATCAAAACATTGCAGGCCCCAAAGAAACACTACTTTTTTATATAGAAATCACAGATAATATTTCCACTAGCTAAATGAATATAGAAGCATTATATGCAAAATCAACATATACAAACCGAATCAAAGTCATAAAAGCCACTTGACTGACCTGTGACCCATTATCAAGAACTGTAGATGTGGCTGTGAACTGGCACTCTGCTCTATCAACTTCACTAAAATCAGAAGCCTTTAGAATGGCTGCAGTCAAACAATCTTATAAACACAAAAAATAAATATAATAATGAAAAAACGAGGATGTCGAAGCGTATCAGAGATAAAGAATATAAGAACATAAAGAACACCGACATTTAACGTGAAACCATACTCCGTAAGGGGCAGGATGGAACTATAGGTCAGATTTCTATAATGAATTCTCTCAACTGTTACAGGTAGTGTAGTGCTTCATATATAACCCCACCAGTAAAACCAAGTCCCACTCACAAATGACGTGGGATGGATCCAATTACCCATCTATAACACACTCTATCGAATAAAAATACTCATTTCTATATATGATAATTTGCAGAAAAATGTACATTACTGCTCAATTCAACCTGTACACTCATATTTTGCAGCCTGACCAGTTGTTGGATAAAGTTTATAAGAACGGGAAGCAACCTCTTCCGGTGCCATTATAAAAAATTGCTCCTGCACTAAACATGAAAGTATTAAGAAGCACTTAAAAAGAATGGTTAAGCAAAAAATTAGTGGAAAATATTTTTCTAGTGAAAGGAAAACCAGGGGGATGCCTATCACACAGAAGCAGCTAGAGATTTATTTTATTCCACTTAACTTTCAATAGTGAGGTGTTTAAAATACTTATAAGGTTGACTGGCTAAATGGATCCAATCCTAAAATATATTTGACCCGGATGCAACACTCAACACTCCCCGCTCATACCCTTGCTTGATGGTCAGCGGTACCCCACCTTCCACCAGGTTAGCTTTTGAAGGCTGAATTTTGCACCGAGCATAGGCATAGGCTACGTGCTCTTCTTCCTGGACTAGCATGACAATAGTGGCCCCATTTGTCCAGCTTGGCATTTACCTAGTTCTAGTTTGCGGGGAGGTAAGGGAACTTCTCTCTTCAAGGCAAATGCTCCCATGTGCGCTCCTTGTTGCACTCGAAGCTTAGTAAGCAAAGTGGAGATCCTCACTTCTTCGCCTGCCTCCGTTCTCAAGCCCTCAGTCAGGCTTGGTCAACCATACCCAACTTGCTGACATTCATCACATGTTGCGTTGTGACAAGACCTTTTGTGAAAATATCTGTAGTCAGTCTTCAGATGAGGAAAGGAATACATTCTTTCCTCAAATGAAATATCTATTGATATGCCTGTTTATAGAGTATTTTTTGGATTGTGATAAGGCCTTCCATGAAAATATATGTAGTCAGTCTCCGATTATAATAGAAAGGAAGATAGTTTTTCTTGAATGAAATATCTAGTTGACATGCATGTTTATAGAGTCTTCTGTTGAATGAAATGCTTATGATCTGCATATTTGGTCTGCACATGTTACGAGATTATTGGCAAAAGTTTTGACTGCTTTGTTGTCATAATAAAGCTTAACTAACAAATTGCCTTGGATCCCAATATCTTGAAGCATTATTGACACTTAAAGAATCTTTACGACCGCCAGGGTCATAACACGATAGTCCTCCATAACACTAGATCTGGTACACAAATCCTTTTTTGCCTCACCGTATGACAAGATTAGCAGACAAGTAAATGGAATAAGCTGAGGTAGAGCAGCTACCATCAACAGATACTGCCCAGTCTGCATCTGCAAATGCTTCTACTCTCCATCTTTCCCTGTAATGAAAAAATCCATTCCCTGTTCTTCCATTAAGTCAACAAATAATCCAGTAAAGAACACCCGGGTGACCATCAGCAGGGGCATGCATAAATCGTCTCACAATAGTCATTTGACAAGTGATATCAAGATTAGTATGAGCGACCCTAAATAAGTTTTTTGGAGCATCCTTTAAGAGGCTCATTCAAGATTGAGACCCACCTTTTGATATGCTTCAATATGTATTTGGTTGGACGACATCCCAATTTCACAGTGTCCTTCGATAGATCAAGGACATTCTATTTAACATCTATTTAGACCCATTTGGATATGGAAATCTCATTTCCTAGGAAATATCTGAGTTTTCTTACATTCTTGGTCTCAAACTCCTTGCCAGACTTTTTCTCAATACAATCAGTTTTATCAGCAGCATCTCCCAAGATAACCACGCCATCAACACAAACAATCAGAAGGCCCACTTTTCTTTGATTCCGATCGATGAAGGGTATGACCACTTTCTTGATTATATCCAACGTTTTTCATCACCACACATAGTCGATCAAAACAAGCCCGGGATTGGACCAAGATAGATCTGAATGGAGGCAAAGAATCCATGTAGCCGACCCTACTTAATTGTGGGAAAAGGCTTTGTTGTTGTTGTTGTTGTGCTATGTTTTAGGCCATACAAGGGCATCTTCAATCTGCAACACTTACCATGTTTCTCATATCCAAGAGTTACTTGCATGTAAATTCTCATGTCAAATCTCCATTTAAGAATGCAGTCTTCACATCAAGTTGATGTAGCCTCCATCCGAAAATAACTTGGAGGGAAAGAATAAATCTGATAGAAATCATCCTTGCCACAGATGAATTCTCAACACTGATATCATAATGCTATCTCCGTTAGTTGGAGTCCTCATATAAACTAATGCTCAATCATAAATATCTTTTCTCATATTGATATATAAAAAAATCACCTCTTCCCAAAATTTTTCCATTGCGACTTCATTAAGTACAGTCTCATAAACTTTTCCTAAAGGGATGAGCCTATGTAAGAGGAACACCCAAAACCATTCTAATAAACCTTCTCCAAATCAATCAAGACCATATAAAGTTCCTTCTTTGTTTTCATAAGAACATTCCCAACTTCACCATGCCTCGTCAAAGTAACATTATATCTACTAAAAAACGGACACAATTTGGATCTTGAAATCTATATGATGAAGATATGGTAGCAGATTGGGTGCTGATATATCTACGTCCAGTTGCATCCCTATAACATGCAATCCCATATACCATAACCTCGAGAATCAATTGATTTGATACAATTCAATCACACTTGGGAAGAACCAAAACACGGTCATTTAAATAGATACAGGTCCCTACGGTGCCGTTCGGCTTGGGGGTTAAACCCCCCCTCCCACAAACCTCTCTTTTCCTCTCTCTCATGTGGGCCCACTTTTCCTCTCTTTTTTGATACATTAAATAAATCATTTCTCTTTTATTTATTCAAAAAAATAATATATTTTACCATCATATCATATAAAAATTATAAACTATTCAACTCCTATTCACTTTTTCAAACTTCAATACAATCACATCACAATAACTACTTACTTTTTTAAACTTCAATATAATCATATCACAACAAACCCTCTTCTAACCCACCCCCAGTTTAACCCTTTATCCAAACACCAAAACACAAAAACGGATTACCCCCGACCTGTTTAACCCACCTTAAGCCACATACCAAACACACCCTACGTGATCACATATGAATATACGATAAAAGTGTCCTTTTCATAAACATAGTTATACAGTGAGTGCATCATAGGACCGACAAAAAAATACACACACAGAAAAGATATATTACTCCTCAAATCTAATACCAAAGAATGCCGATAAAAAGAGCACATGCAAAGATAAAAAGAAGTCCGAGAATTTTCAAAATACCATAAATTTCTCCGGAAATTTCTCCGGCACTTAAGGTAGATATAATGTTCAAGACAAACTCCCTTCGGCTAAAGATAAATCGGACCCTCAACAAATTCACGCAACTAAAGGGCGAGGAAAATACTTCCATGTGGCTAACCCCATTCGAGCATTCGAACTGCAAGAAAATATCATACGTATCATTGACAAGCTCAGTAAAGATCTGATGAACAAGGAAAAAGATAATATGATATAAATTATTTGCAAAAAAGTACATATTACAAAGAAACTGTTGGGAGACAGGCAACAAGCTGCGCCGTCAATCCTTTTTGGATGGCAAATCCAATTCTTCGGAACACAACATTTATAGACCTAGGGACCATAACTTTACTACGCATAATTTTCTAGACCCTCTTAAGGAGCTCTACAGCTTCAGACGCCAAGAACCCAAAGGTATCAAACCCGAAAGGGATGAAGACATGTTGATTGTCAATACAAGCCTTCTCATGTTTAGCAACTTTGGCTAAGGCAGCTTTCTGTGCAGCGTATCCCGCAGGAAAATAAGTTCATAACATAAGCGGAGGCCCAAGTGCTCTCTTATGTAGGAGAAAAGCCCTAAGTTAATTACACAAGAGATACATGAATAAAATGTAAAACATAAAAGCACTGAGAGATACAACTATCTCAACAATTATTAAAGTGAAACTGAGACAATAACTCCAATTTAGGGGTGTGTGCTAATCTATCCCGGTGTTCAAAGTTCAAACCAAATTGGTTGACGAAAAACAAAATATCTGATTCCACGTACACAGGATTTACATCTATGCTAAATCCTATATGACAAACAAATGACCCATTCTTTTTTTTTGGGCAAAGCAAGTGCTTCATAAAGCGATTGGAGATACAGTCATATTGGGCCCGTTCGGTTCGGGAATAAGTAGGAATAAGGATGGGGAATAAAGAGAATAAGGGTCTATTCTTTGTTCGGCTGGAGGATAGGAATAAAGAGAATAAGGTGAAATAAATGTAGGTAAGGTGGAATAAAGATAGGAATATGAGTGAAATAAGATGGAATAATTGAGAAAAGTTGTACCACTGGGAACCGTGTCGGGAGGAGAATAGGCCCCTTATTCTAGGGCTTATTCTCCTACCAAATAAGGCCATAGGGTTTTACATAAAAGGATCCTACTAGGGATGTCAATCTGGGTTTACCCATTGGGTACCCGACCCGAACCCGCCCCATTTAAGGATCCGAAACCCACCTCATTTGCTTTTGGACGGGTTTGGGTTTTGAATTGACTACCATGCGGGTATGGGTATGGGTTTGGGATTGCCTTATGGGTACCCGAACCCGAACCCGCCCCAACCCGAATAAAATATATATATAAAGATAGATGTGTGTGTTGCATTTTAATCAAACTAGTCCCATATCCATTTCATATCTAATATGTATCGATCTACATGTATAAATTTCCAACTCAATTTTCTCCTCTCCATCCATTTATTCATATTCAACTAACTTTTTGTATCTTCAATAAATAAAAACTATCAACACAAAAGAGTTAAACATTTAACATATATAAACCTTTAATATTCTCTATATATTGCACATTTTTATGAATCACCATATTGCACAATCTCACTCTATTTCGTCTATCTACAAAAATCTTGTATACATTTATAAAAACCTTAAGATTTACCATGTCGAAGATATGGGTACCCATTGGGTACACGGGTATCCGACGGGTACATGGGTACCCGCTAGAAATTACCCGTTTAATAAATGGGCGGGTATGGGTAGTGATATTATAAATGGATATGGGTCTGGGAATAGTAATACCCGCCCCAAACCCGATCCGCTGACATCCCTGGATCCTACTTTCTATGTGCTAAGACAATTGCAGAAGAGGAGTAACATAAGATCTCCAAGTACAAAGATAAATACTAACTGACCGTCAAGCTATAGGATGCATCTAAATTTCCATTGTTCTTTGCTGTAACAGTAGCTATACCAAACTGTGTCAAAGCTTCAAAGGTTAAAATGGTGACATCAATTATCTTTCCAGAACTCCTGAAGAAAATGGAGCTCTCATGTGATAATGTTCATTAATATTTAGTAAATATAAAACAATGTTGTGGGTAACCGTAACACGAAAAACAAATTACTTTGATATAAAAAAACTTGGTTCGATGGACAGTAGAAGAAAGGTTTGTGCGCTGCTTTGAGCCATCTGGTTGGATAGAAATTGTGTCGTCTTTCAGGATAGCTAGAAATGTGTAATCATACTCTTAAAAACAAATACGGATATAAAACGAATACCAATCAGATTCAAATAATAACAGAAATATTTAATAGATGAGGAGGTCTACATGATGCATCCACCGGTTACTACGTCAAGGGGGTGATGAATATCGAATTCATCAACTTCATTTCTATTAATTATCCCTTTATCTTGCACTTAATGGTCTAGTGGTAGTACAATGTGTCTACCACACAAAAGACCAGGATTCAAATCCCACTCTTACAGTGGTTGCGTTAGGTAGTCGACGATGAGCGTAAAAAATGGTCGAATCTTTCAACATGGATTTGCAAGAATCCATGTAGCTGACCCTACTTACAGTGGGAGAAGGCTTAGTACATTTTCTTAATTATCCCTCTATCTTAGAGTAAGCAAGAGTAAGCAATTAACTGAACAATTAATTAATTAATTATAATTAATTTATATCACCTTGTAATTAATTATAACTAATTACTGTATATAAAAAAGGTATCCGACCATTGTATATATCTGTCTAATGTTTCCTTTGTTTTCTATGTCCTTATTATTATAAAAATCTTACAAAATTATTTTAATATTATATATAATATATTGTATATTATTTATTATTCAAAACTACTAAAAATAACAAAACAAATAAAAGAAATATTTTATATTCCATAAAAATATTTACAAAAATAATAGTATGTTTATTTATGTATTTTGATTTTGTATTTTACATGAAAGTTATAGATCTAAAAACATTACACAACTTTCATGTAGAACACTTTTTGATCTGACTTCAGGACCATCATGGAGCCTAACACTCTTCTTGGTTGTTGAGAATGGTAAATTTTGAGCTTCTCTACAAGAAAGGAAAAGAATGTGAATTGGTCGACTGTTGGGATGTTGATGACTATGATATGTAGTAACCAACCTCAATGTTCGTGTTCAAGCTTGGTTTCGAGGCAATATCTTAGTGCATCAAGTAACAATCTACTACATCGGTATCAATTACAAGGTTTAAACCTAAAGCAACAATGGTGGCAGCACAAGAGAGCGCATGACTGAAACAACTATTAAAAATCCACATGCACAAAAACCTTTCACCTGATCTATGAGATGAAGAAGGACTAATGGTGGGAGGATGTGCAATGTAACGTCCCGGGCTTAGGTCCCCGGTCCGTTATCGAGGAAAACTGGCCCTGACAACTTGTTGGGTTTGAGCCCAAATGGACCCGTTGACAACCACCCAAAATGCTTAAGCCCAAGTTGTCAAGTAGTAATCCCCACCACTTATATACCACACCCACACTTTGTGAGTTTTCCATGTGGTACTATGTTTGGGGTTGTTACAACCTCCCCCACTTATATTCGCAACGTCCTCGTTGCGACATGGCCCATCACTTATTCCCAGTGATAGTGGCGGCTGCACGCTCTGGGTAGCCATTTCCTCCAACCTCTTTGTAGGGGCGGCTCCACCTCTCGGGTAGCCCTTTCCACTATCAAAGGAAAATTGGCTCTGATACCATTTGTAACGTCCCGGGCTTAGGTCCCCGGTCCGTTATCGAGGAAAACTGGCCCTGACAACTTGTTGGGTTTGAGCCCAAATGGACCCGTTGACAACCACCCAAAATGCTTAAGCCCAAGTTGTCAAGTAGTAATCCCCACCACTTATATACCACACCCACACTTTGTGAGTTTTCCATGTGGTACTATGTTTGGGGTTGTTACATGCAATGTCCCTTCTAAAGTGAACGTATATAACGGTATTCCATCGTGATGCGATATAGAAGTATTTGGCACCATCCTTTTGATTATCAAGTTAAGCTCCATCGTGATAATCAACTAGCCTTTCAGTTATCGACCCGTTCAGTAGGAGACCGAAGAAAGACCCCCCTGCGAGGACTTTCATATCTCCTCGGGCCCTACTTCTCTTTTCTTTACACGACCCTCATCTTTGTCCTATCTTGCACTATCTTGCACGTTGAGCCAGAGGAAAAACTATTTTTTTTCAAGCAAGAATAGGGCAAGTAAATGTTCAATATCACTGCCTACGGGTTGAAGGGGGAAAAAATCCAAATGAGGCCAGTCAAGGCAGATGGTTAGGTCGCTAAAGTATTCACAAAGGGATGTAATAATATAAGAATATAAAACATTTTGAGAACTAGTTATGATCCACTAATAAAAAATATAGAACATGCCAGGGTTGAGTATCGTGGCTTAATGTCATATTACCGTTGCCGAATAATATTAGTCACGGTAATATTACCGTGATTTATACCACCGTGGCTTATAGTTTACCATGGCCAAAGAGGTTACTTTTTCGCCACAGTGGACTTACTGTGGCTATACTGTTTTGGCCACGATAATTTTACCGTTAAAAAAACATTCAAGCCACGGTTTAATAGCATGACAAATCTATTTAAGCCACGGTAACCAAAATGTGGTACAAAACATCGACAAAGTGCATAGGCTTTGACAACGGTTTAATAGTTGTGACAACAGAGATTTGGCCATGGAAGTGGTACCGTGGCAAAAAAAGTAGACTTTAAAAAAAATCAATGCATGTGTCAATTAATCATTTAACAAAATCTCATATGATATGCATATGATATTCGATGTTCATTCCCTGTACTGTCATAATCACATGGTGAACATGCATACACAAGATAAATCTACATACAAGGTAACAAACAAACTTATGATAAGCATAAACACACAAGTTGAAAAAGTGCATAATCCTCATGTCAACATAAGGTTTTTAACAAAAGAGCTAATTAAGGTTCAATTAGCGAATAAAACATTAAAAAGTATATGACCTTTGAAATCTAATAATATTAGGTGTAACATAAGGATCGGTCTAAAATTAAATGCTATTCATCTAAAGCGAAATCACTAAAATCTACATCATCTTCTGAATTTTCATCATCATCTCTTCTTTCACCCATGTCATTGTTCATTCCAGATGATGAACACTCTCTTTGTGATGAACGACTACCTTTCGATGATGACGCCTCTTGTGCTTTGGCAATGACAGCAACTGATTTTGCTATCTCTCCTAGCAAGACCTCTAATCTTGTGACTCGATCGTGTAAGTTACTATCTGGTTGGCCTCTACGTCCATAGTACTTCGATGGATTAACGTCTCCGCCTACTCCCCTCACGCGTCCTGGATGTTCAGGTCCAATAGCTTGTAGATATGTTGCGTCTGGAGAGATAGGAGACCCATCATCTGGGTGTTGAAGTGCCATCATTTGCTCCTGATGTAATGAAATAAAAAAGAATTTGAATTAATACACATATTAAAATGAATTTGAAACATAAGTAAATTAACTTACATGCTGCTTTTGCAATTTCTTATCATGCCACATTCTTGATCCATCTTTTCCTTCTATACTTTTTGAGTATATAAAAAGATTGCAACGATCAGCATCAATACCCTTTTTCACCTGAATTTAATTGTAGGAGTAATAATATCTTCCTGTCGCTCTTCGACTTCTGCAACATCTGATGTTGTTTGTAGCCATTCCTCCTCTCCATGTAAATTCCAAATAATATATCTTTGCCACCACCCATTCAAAATAATGTGGTCATATACTTCCTTTCATTTATATCTCTTGTTATTCATACACTTTCGGCAAGGGAAATAAATACAATCCTTGTTAGATCCATATCTGAAACGTGCTCTATCAGAATGAAATGCCCAGTCTAGAAAATCACAAACTCCTTGATTATATACTTCTATATCCGACAACCGCTTAGTCAACCAAGTCTTGTCCATCTACATAAAGTATATTTATCAATCAGGTAGATATATATACAACAAGCAATCTATAAATATATTTTCATTCCAAACATTTTTTTCTACAAGTAAAACTACATGGCATCTTGCAGTTGTATACTCATTTTGTACATGAATTTGCATACAGGCTATTCAAGTCCAGACTTGGCATAGTTTGTAAGATGTTCTAATAAAAAATTTCATGGATAGTCGGGAATCTGCCGATGATGATGGTAAATCACCTCTTTCAGATATTGACTCAATGTCTTCAAGATGACATAATCATATCAAGTTGAATGGACTTCTCCCAATTATACGAAGAAGTTTATTAATTAATTATCACAGGAGTTTATTACATTCATGTAAACAAGTCTACATAATGTGGTGCCTCTCAATCACCATTACATATACGTCTGCCAGTGCATTCTTGCTCTTCATTGCAGCATACATATTAAAGACTTGTAAAAAAGTGTCTAGAAAGATATGTCCTTGCTACATTAAAGAGCGACGCGGGTACTTAATGGTGATGACATTATGGGATGTAATAAGGTTCACTGCTAACTATAATATATCAAGTTGAATGGAGACTTTCAAAATCCACAAGGTGGCAAAGATGTATACCCAAAATCCGTAAGTCGACTCATATGAGACATTTTCCTCGACATCTCATTTTTTCATACACGCAAAATATAGCTAAGGTTCTCTTAGTAGGAGGATATTGATAATGTAGAATTTCATGGTGACTTTAGTTGAGTCTGCACAGAGAAGCCTCCCGAATGGCATTCTTTTTTACAATCATAAAACGATAAGCAATGGAACTAGTATATTTTAACATTTCCATTTCAGCACAAAGGAATTTGTTTTTAGATTATCTATTTTCTGTGTCAAAATTAGCCAAGAAAGAGTGGGATTGTATGATCTTAAATACCCTATGTTTTCTGCTTGCTCCATGATATGTTTCTTAAATCAACGACTGTGTTACTCCTATATAGATAACAAACTTTATATGTTTTTTAAATACCCTATGTTTCTTTTGGAGTGTATGAGATGATCTTGCAAAATTAAAAATGATCATAATACGGAGCATCAAAGTAGAAGTTGGGGTAATTAGCCAAACCTTTCCACACATCAATCATATAAGAACACCTTCTTCTCCAAGAAAACAAGATTATATAAGAACAAAAAGAATGTGAACCTGATCGAGGGATACAGATGGAGGCAGTGTTGGCGAGTCTATGACCAGCGTTGTTGTCGACGGTGGGGGCGAGCAGGACCTGCTGGTGGGGTTAGTGCGCTGGGAGCAAGCACGAGCAGCCGACGGCGTGGGAGAACAAGCAAGAAGAGAATTTTTTATTTAGGGTTTCTTTGTCACTGTTTAGTAAGGTGCGAGGGAAATTTTGGGGGGGAGAAAATATTGGGATTTAGAGGGTGACGTGGGGAGGGAAATTTTGGGGGGAGAAAAAATTGGAATTACATAGGTTTCTTTGTCATGCGTAAATAAGGGGAGATGTAAATTTTAGGTGATAAAGGTTTGGGAGTCAGGGGGTGACGTGGGGAGAGGGAAATTTTTGGGGGAGAAAAATTTGGAATTTCACGGGGTGACGAGGGATAGAGAAAATTAAGAGGAGAAACAAAGTGTAACTTGAATATCTGGATCCGGAGCAACATTTAAAATTGCTTTATATATTAGTTAATATAATATAACCCACTATCTTGTGTTATTATATTAGTATTATATATTATGCAATATGATATATTAATGATATTGATAAATTCCATCTGTTTGAGGGTGGACACGAACGAAAGACATAAAATTATATCCCCTTTTTGCTTTAAGAACACATGTCACGTGACGCTCGATTTTCTCATTACGCGACTTATTTATATTTCATCACCATTTTTGAAATCATTTATTAATTTTGATGAAAACAAAATTTGTATTTGTATGTGATATTTATTTGATCTGTATTTAGATGCGATGTTTATTGGATCCTTGTTGGATTTCTTAATTATTCCATCTATATTTGTATTCACTCTTTATTCAAGTTGTATCCAGGTCCGCTCTTTATTCGATTCGTATTCGGATTTGATAAATATCTGATTTGAATTCGTATCCATATTTATACGGATATGGTGTCCTTAATGCATATCCGAATCATATCCACGTTAATATTCGTATTCGACAAAGATGAAGCGAATATGGATATGCAAATAGGCACATTTTCGATCCTTATTCGATCTGTTTTTTTATACAAAATCGGAATCATATATATAATGGTCCCTGTATTTCTAGTAATGATAAAATCGAAGTATGATATTCAATTATCTGCATATATAATGGAGGGATTAAATTTTCCTTATACGTAGTAGGTTTGGCCACGATAAAAGTTTCGTGATTTCAAATTATTAGTCATGGTCATAGTACCGCGGTCAAAATATATTAGCCACGCTAATAGTACTGTAGCCTAACATGTTTGACCACGGTAGTTTTCATTGCAATTAGCTTCAAGTTACTGTAATTTACCGTGGTCAATAAGTTTTAGCCACAGTAATATTTATTGTGGCTTGATTACGTGGCTAATGCAATATTTTTTAGCCAAAGTCGTCAGTGTTGAGGGGGGTGTTAAAGTCATACAACCTTAACATTTCAAAGCCTTCTCAGCCAACGATTTTCCCATGGAGGGTGCCACGAAGAAAGGGCTCTTTTCTTAGAGAGAAAATAGAGATAAAACAGCTGAAGTGATTTTCCCATTTCCAATCAATAGTACAAAACCGAAGTTGCTTCTCGACCTTCGAACTGGTCGTGCTCTCGTTTGTTTCCCGTCTTCTCAGGAGTGGCGTCCATCTAGTTGTGCGAGAATTGTCCATTTCAACATATTTCCAGTGCAAGAAAGATATAAATAATTGACAAAGAAACAGTGATTTCAAAGAAGACGACCTGAGGTGCAATGCAGATTCGAGTAAAGCACCGGGAAGAGGCTCGGTCGACCCGACGGCAGAGGAACTGCTCCCCAATCCATAGCTATCTACGAGGACAATGCTCAAGGAAGTGGATCGTCTGCTGTGTCATGAGCTGCAGCAGATTCTGTTATACGTTCGGAAGCCGCTCGATTTTGATCAAGCGGCTCCCACGAATTTGCACTTTTTGTGGATCTGGATCATGCAAATTCGTGGGAATCGCTCGATCAATATCGAACGGCTCCTAAGGGTACAAGAGAGTCTGCTGCAGTCCATGACACAGACGAGGACTTTTTTAAAAAATAATTATTAGAATAATATTAATTAATTAAACAACCATCAAGTTAAAAAATTTAAAAATATAGCCATCAATCGACACCTGAGGTGCCGATTTGGGAAGTAATGTCCAAATCGGCACCTCAGGTGCCGATTTGGAGACATAAGGGATGCAAGTGCAAAATACCCAATGTGTTTGCCCAAATCGGCACCTCAAGTGCCAATTTGAGCATCCTCACTGGGTATTTTACATTTCCATCATTTGGGTAATTTATGTTTCATCCATTGTTTGTTATTAATAGTTTTTTTAACTAACCTTTTTTGTTATCAAAAGTACACATTTACCATAGGATGTAATTACATTTGAATGGTAAATGTATATCCTTTCTATTTTAAAATTGTTCTTTTCAAAATATTACCTTCATTATATTATATATTTGGATCCTTTTCCTTCATCATATTATATATTTAAGATGCATGGGACCCTTATTTGTTGGCATCTAATTCATTAATTATCAAACCACCTATATGATTATATAATGAACGATAATTAAGAATAAATGTTTCTATTGCAATGAGTTAGATACTATATATTCATTAATTATCAAACAACCCGTTGTAATCATTTTTTTGTGATTTTGATTCGAAAATCTAACCTTATAGATTGAATCTTAGATTAATGCTCTACATATTCTTCAATTTTCGTTCAAATCGGAGGTCGTTTGCTATTCCATCTTGATGTTTGAAAATTCGGGTAATATTTTGAAAAGAACAATTTCAGAATAGAAAGGATACACATTTGCCATTCAAATGTAATTACATTCTATGGTAAATGTTGTACTTTTGATAACAAAAAAGGTTAGTTGAGAAAAACTATTAATAACAAACAATGGATGAAACATAAATTACCCAAATGATGGAAATGTAAAATGCCCAATGAGGATGCCCAAATCGGCACTTGAGGTGCCGATTTGGGCAAATACATTGGGTATTTTGCACTTGCATCCCTTATGTCTCCAAATCGGCACCTGAGGTGCCGATTTGGGCATTACTTCCCAAATCGACACCTCAGGTGTCGATTGATGGCTATATTTTTAAATTTTTTAACTTGATGATTGTTAAATTAATTAATATTATTCTAATAATTATTTTAAAAAAAGTCCCCACAGACGATTCTCTTCCCAATGCTCCGTACAAGCAGCAAGAGACCGGAAACCATCGTGTCTCTGTCCGAGCTCCTCCACCTCCGAGTGACTTTCACCTTCCATCCAGGCTTGGACGTCGGATTTGATTGATACCAAGCAATCATCTGCAATATGACAGTGACCCCCACCCTCCGGAAAAAATTGCCGACTATAGGCAAGGTATACATCCAACCCCAACCTGTTTGGTTGCAGGGTTGGGCAGGGTTGGCCCAACCCTGGTTACTATTCACAAGGACACTTTCTCTTCAGAGATTACTATTCACCCATCCCAACCCAGCTCACCCCAAGCCTGCCCAACGCAGCGAAGATTGCATTAAAATGCCAAAGATCAGAACCCGACACGTCCATGTAATATCATATCACAGGAACGAAACAAAGTGGGAACAGAGATCCACAGGTCCAACGGACCAATCGAGAGTGCCCTTACCCACCCACCATGCAATAACCATCCTCCTTGTTCGCAAAGCTCGACCCTCCGACATGGGCAGCAGGTGACGAAGGCAGGCAGGAGGAAGCTCGACCGTAAGTACGTACGTACGTGGATGTCGTACATTCCATGAATACGCGTGATGCTGTACACCTTCTCTGGACATTTGCAGTAGCAGAACGCTCTTTGGCTTTCCTTGCGGATGTGTGTGCATGGGTTCTGTACTGTCCTCGGAGGAGTGAGAATTAGGGATGCAAACGGACGGATACGGATATAGGTATTATCATATCCTTATCCATTTCAAAATATGGATATGGATATCATATGGATATCAAAAATTGAATACCGTATCCTTAAATACAGATACAGATTCGGAATCGGATAATCGTGATTCGGATACGGATATTTAAGAAATGGATACGGATTATCTTATAAATATTAAGGGTCTCCTCATACTCTTAATTAAAAATGATGTCTTTACGAACTTGTAATTGATGGACGACTAACCCTAAATTCAATAACCCTAAAATTCTATGATGACATACCTCTGTCTTCCTTCATTTGAAATGTTTTTAAAATATAAGTAATACTGTAACATTGTAACCAACTAATAAGATAAATGTGATATGGTATATTTCATGAAACGACATTATGATAAATTATAAAAGTTTATTACTTTTTTTGACATTTCATGATGAGATACAATTTTGTGTCAGAGCTACATTGAGGCATGCAAAATATTTTTGAAGCTGAAATATTACTGAAAATATGGATAATACGGATATTCGTATCCGCAAAAAATATATATATATCCGTATCCGTATCCGGAAAAAAATCTATAATGGTATCCTTATCCGAATCCGTATCAGCAAAAACTTTAAAACTAGTATCCGTATCCGTATCCGCTAAAATCCGAAAATATATATCGTATCCGACGGATACAGATATATCTGTATCCGGTTGTATCCCTAGTGAGAATGATTGCACGGACTCGATCGCTCTTAATATCGTTTCTTTGAAGAAGAGCACTACCAGTCGTTTGGTTGTAGGGTTGGGCAGGGTTGGGATACCCCTGTGATTCTGTGAATAGTAAAATGTGAGGAGGATTGGGAGGGTTGGAAGGAGGGATACCTCGAGGTACCACAACCTAACCCTGCCCAAACCTTGCAACCAAACGAACTCTAGGTGACGATTCTTTGTTAGTGCCTTCAATTAATATGATTTTTCAATTTATCTTTTATATCAATGCCAAACGCCCATGGTTTGTTTAATCCTCTCATGTAAGGTGGAGCATTGGATCAGGCCCAAGTGAATATGCGTGTCTTGGGAAGGTGGTTCCTTGCATATATGGTTAAAGACCAACATGCCAAAGTAGAGCTTTCTATGATCCCCCTTTAGGTATCCTCGATTCAAGAATATAAAGTAATAAGGATAGGGAATAAGAAGAATAATGGTCTATCCTACGTTCGACTGGAGGATTTGAATAAAGAGAATAAGGTGGAATAAGATCAGGTAAGATGAGATAAAGATAGGAACAAGGATGAAATAAGATGGAATAATGAAGAATATGTGTATCACTGGAAATCATATCGGGAGGAGAATTAACCCCTTATTCCAGGGCTAACTCTCCTATCAGACATGCCCTAAGGGTAATCCCGAGGTTGAAGGACCTTAGTGATGCTTAAGCTTCTTTTGAGAAAAGAGGGCTTGTTCTACTCATGTTGCATGGTTGATCTGTTTCGGTTGTCTGTACCTCTAAAAGGTTCTCTCCATCAGAGGCAACATGTTGAGACTTTCTTGGCATGGCTCACCCATCCAAGAATTATGCACTTATGAAGGGTTATTCGCTACAAGGGGAATACATTATATGATTAAGAATATAGTTGAGTCATATTAAGGTCTAACGATATTTGCGAGATTTGAACTTTATCAAGGAAATTGGAAATTACTTTTGTAAGCAGCACTTGACCCCTAGAGGAGCTTTCTCTACCATGTAAGAATTGTGGTTGCTTTCTTAATTGCATCTGGCCTTAGCTTTTAGCTTCATTTGGAAAGGTGGCCTATGTTTCCTAGTGAAGGTCTGAGGATCGGCTCATATATACTAGTATACTAGTTTCTCTCCTTTTAAGGTCTCTATTATATTTAGAGGTTGCCTAAGTCAAGGAAAATATTTGCATGCTATAATTAGGTTGTTACCTGAAGTTGTTTAGCTTGGTTTTTATGCGATTTGGTCTTTCTAGGAGTGAAGGCCCTTTTTTCCAAAGGGGATGCCCATGTTTCCCTTGTACCCACATATCCACAGCTAGTTATTGACCAAGGGATAGTACTCTTGATATTTGGATCTTTCTACCTAAATTAAGAGTTGGAAAACAGAAGGCGGAAGCAATGATCAAATCAAGCATGATAAATAATGAGTAACATGGAGATTTACGTGGAACTCTATTTTGTAAAGAACAAGGCGAAACCATGGGATAACGTCTCAAAGAGTGGATTCTTCCAATTAATTTCTTAATGATTTATAGTGACACATAGCTCTTTACATGGCGCTAATGTCTCTCCATAGTCTCACTAGTAAATGATGTGTGACTATTCTCGTGGTGGTAATTGGATCCTGAAAAGATCTAACTACGCACCTAGGTCATTTTCCAACACTCCCCTCAATATGGAAGATGTAATTCTTAGATTGGACAAATAGTAAGAAGACACAATCTTACTCGTTGAGTACATGACACTATGGACAATAACGACTCAATGCACTATCGGTTGTTGCTAAGGACGGTGCTTCGCATGCCTGAGAGTGGTGTCATGGCATAAGAGGGGTGTATGGTAAAGTGCATGTTTCTTCATGTCGTGGGAATATCCATGCATAGATCTCTAAATGTCATCTCTCTCGTTGGGACCTCCAGGTGGGTTATTTCTCTTAGGAACCTCGAAAGAATATTGTACTTGAGTTCACAGTTATTGGAGTCTGCACTGCCTACATAGGCTACATTGAGTTGCTCTCTAAGTAAAATATCTGCAAAAGTGGATGGCGTTCATAGAGGAGTAAAATAAACATCTCATGTATTCTCTCGCTCCCCCTTTCTATTATACTTGTCGGAAAAATAGAATGGTACTTGACTAGGTTGGAAGCACAAATTAAGGGGGACAAAAAAATCTTCATCATTTTTTCTCTTTTTTTCATAAATCAGCCTCTTTTTTGTAGACATCCATTTTTTCCGTTGTTCTCTTTTTTCCTTTTTTTTGCATACAATAGTAGAACGATGGCCTTCCTCATTTTTTCCATCTCCTTTTTTTTTTAAAATCAACCTCCTTCCATTTTTGACACATCCCAATTTGCCCCCCAATATACATCTTTCTTCCTTTTTTCATAGTCATGTCCCACTTGGCCCAAAAAATCCCTTCTCCTTTATTTGATACTTGGTCCAAAATTTATCCTTTATTTTGAGAATTTGTGTGAATCGCTCGATCAACGCTCGATCAAGATCGAGCGCCCCGGATGCACTAGGGATTCACTGCAGATCTCTACAGTACTACTGAGGATCTGCTCTAGTCGGACCCGTCTCACCCCTATATCTTTGTGTCTAAGGTTCCCAGAGAGGAAACCCATTGCCGCATGGAGCTGGAGAAGAGGTATGATGGCCCTGCAATGCATGAGGTAGGGCTGGCTATCGAGCCCAATGAGCTGAGCTAGGCCTAGGCTCGGGCTCGATAAGCCCATCTGGGCTCGGGCCTGAGTTCGAGCTCTGCTTCGATAAGGCTCGAGACAAGCCCCTTATCGAGCCTAGTCCGAGCTTGTTAAGGAAAACATGCATTTTTTGGGTGGAAAAATGCATGTTGCTTGGGCTCGACACACAACTTCCTCTTTGAAGATTGCCTTCCTTACTAGTAGGCCACCATCCGAATTGTTTACAAAAGTTAAATTATAATATATATTGTAAAATTCTATTTGCTAATAAAAAAGAAAATATTAATTATCTAATTATAACCTAGATTAACATATATAAAGAATAGAAAGTCAAGTCTACAACATAGTCCATTACCGTTACATAAAACCACATAAACACACAGTCCATCTTCATGATGTTGCAAAACAAATACAAATAAAAATAAGAATCATTATATTTTCACAAATAAAATATATATTCCTTATCGAGTCCCTTATTGAGTTATCGAGCCGAGCAGGCCTCGGGTTCGGCTCGTTAAGCTATCGAGCCCAAAAATCTGATTCAGGCTCGGTTACATAGCCTAATGAGCCAAGCTCACAAGCCCTTACCGAGACGGGCTCATCGAGTCGTGACTTAATAGCCAACCCTAGCATGAGGTGCTCGTGCAGTTTGGAGGGATTAGTCGCATGCGTGAGGAAGGATCGGAGCTTGTGTGCCTTGTGCATCAATGAAAAAAATTCTGGCCATGTAGATGCGGCTACAACCGCATGTGTGGAGATGTACCTAGGGTTCCGATTGCACGCAGCCATGGCTTTCAATTGGATGATGTAGCTTGGAGATGCATGCAAGTCGATCTGGAGGTTCCGCCATGGGTTCCAGCTTGCTAGGTATATAGTCGATAGGATTTGAGGAGGGGCTGCCTGAATGGGTACCAAGGCTTGGAATGACCCCCGAACGTCGATGACTCTCTTTCTCTTCACAATAGGGTTAGTGCTCACCTTAGAGGAGGCACCTTCAGGAAGAGGTGTGATGGAGGAATTCTTGATCGGTAGAGTTCTAAGATGAGAAGGCTGGAGAGGGAGGAAAACCCCATCCATGGGGACTACTATGCGATGATTTGGGGCATGGGTTGCGGCTGGAGTGCGAGAAGCACTACCTACTAGAGAAATAGGGCATCACCTCCTTCTAGAGATGCCACCAGAGGTGGGTGCAGATTGGAGTGCTTACTGGAGGTAGTTGTAGGTTGCATGTTTGTCGAGGTGATTAGATCTGAGCATGCATGAAAATATTTATTGTTGTATAGAATTAGGGTTTCATGAGGAAAAACTATCAACAACTTCATGATCAATAAAAGTTCACTTCAGGAAGCTTAGCAGTCTATGTCATACCACCATGTAGAATTAGGGTTCTTTTAAGAACCATAGATGTCCTTTTTTTTATCCTCCTGGCAATGAGCTAATATCCATGAACAAAAAACAAAGTTATCAAAATAAAACAAATCTGGCCACATCTTTCTTACATGAACAAATTTCCCATTTGGAATAATATGACTAATAATTTAACTTGGAAATAAATCAAATCTCCCGAAAGCCGACTTGCTCCAGTATCAATTTGAGAAAAAGAATGCAGAAGCGATACTCATATCAAGCATGACAAACAACTAAGAAGACGGAGGTTTTACATGGAACCCTACTAGTTTAATATGATGTGGGACTAATCTCATGGTGTGTGTAATTGGATATTGAAAAGGTACAATTACCTATCTAGATCATTTTCCAACATTAATAAAATTAAATTTGTGCCTTAAGCATGTTCTTATATTGTGAGTCAATTTCATCACTCTCATTATCCCCTAATTCTTGGTTATGCATAAAACTTTTGGTGAGTTGTTTATATCATAGCGAGGGTAATTTTCTTCATGTAATACATGCAACATTTTTTACGAGCATATGTATTGCCTAATAAGGGTTTGAGCCCCTTTTGTTGGCTTCAAGTAGGTACACTTACTTCTTTTAGGAGGTGTTCGGTTGGGGGGTTGCCCTCCATTTTGGATGGGTTACCCCAAAAACCCATATTTCTAACTCACTAGTGGGACTCACCCTCTTTCCATCAAAAAAAATATTATAACATCATATCATCTAAAAATCATAAAATATTCAACTCCTACTCACTATTCCAAACTCCAATACAATCACATCATAACAAATACCTACTTTTTCAAATTTCAATAAAATCATATCATAATAGATACCTACCTTTTCAAATTTCAATACAATCACATCATACAAAACTTCACAACTCTAAACCCACCAACCAAACACAAAAACACAAAAACATGATATCCTCTTCCAGATAACCCACGGACCAAACACATCGTTAGATAATTTGTCTTTTAAGTACAAAGGTCGGATCTTAAAATTCAAGTACGCGACTAATCTGAGTAACATCCGTACCATGATTGTATTGTTTGATCATTGGTCATATTGGAGATATGGGTCATCCATCAATGATGGATGGTCTTTTGATGGGCACTTGTCTTACATCACCTAGCTTGTAACATGGATTGAGGCAAGTATAATGGTGTTGATATACTAAATATTTATTGCATTAACTACCTTAGTTAACATACATTTTTATGCATTTCAATTATAATTCAATACAACATGCAAAAGAGAAATTGCATAAACAAACACTAAAAACAAAAGAAAACATAATTAAAATATACCAAATCCAAAAACATATTTACATACACATGTATTATTTATGTAGGTAGGTAGCTGCATACGTACTTATGCAAGTATGCATGTAACAATTACATATATATATACACATACACATACAAATACACGCGTATCATTTACTCATATACACATGTATTTTACTATGAAAAATACCATGTCAATTTTATTTTTCACTAACTCGTGTGCCTGCATAAAGAGTCATTATTTATATTACTTAATAACAATAGAAAGCAACGGTCTAAGAGGATGTTTTTTTAAATGTTTTTTAAAAGGAAAAGAAAGAGAAATACAGTTCGACGAAGTTTAATTTGAACATTAGGTTTACAATATACGAAGGGACTTATAAAAATCAAAACTAGACCTTAAATCAACTCAAAAATCTGGTGAGAATATTTTTCATTCCAGGTAGACAAAATCTACCCTCCAATATTTATTTGGGGTAATTTTTAAAAAAAATTAAAAAACATAATAATAGAAAATTGGTTTACTGAAAAGCAAGTATTTAACGTAGTACTTAGAATCCTAAATACCTAAAAAATACCAAATGGATTTTTTTTGCGAATGGGTATTTTTACTAAACAGAGAATCTAAAATGCTACAGGAGATGCATTTTTTTATGTTTTTATTTTTTTAATACGAGTAAAAGAAAAGCAACTTGTTTTGGTTTTTTAGCGATTTTTTGAGCTATACACTTGATGATTCATATGCAATGATTCATATAATTTATCACAATCACTTCTGCATCCAAAAAAATAGGAATCTTTTTTATTACAACATCTAGTTGTTAACCCTTATGGGGAGTTTACCCAACCTAACCCAATCCCTCTGTCTCCGTGTGGGCCTCACTTTATTTCTTTTTTAAAAAATTAAATAAATCAATTCTCCATCATCAATTCCATCAAAAAATAATATATTTTGCCATCGTTTCATATAAAAATTATAAGCTACTCCACAAGTACTCACTTTTCCAAATTTCAATACAATTACATCACAATAACTACTCATTTTTTCAAACTTCAATACAATAATATCACAACAAACAATCTTCAAACCCCACCCCCAGTTTAACCCTCTATCCAAACATCAAAATACAAAAACAAATTATCCCAACTAATTTAACCCACCTTAATCCGCTTACCAAACCCACCCTTAAGTAAGAAGATATTCATAAGAAATGGTTGATATCTTGAAAAAAAACGTCTTGACATCTCAAAAATATTAAAAATCGCAATGGTCCATTTATCACATGTACCCCTTCGAGATATCGCAATATCAGTTATGCCCCTATCTTTTTGGTAATATCAGTTGTGCCCCTCACTTCTTGTTATTTTATCACTTGTGTCCCTCGGGTTAGTGATCGTCCATCGACAGTGCAAACGGATGCTAACTTTGAGGACATAAGCGGAATTTTTTTTAAAAAAGGTTATGTGGTCATTTTACATCCTCTTTTTCATCCTCTTCTTCTTCCTCATCTTCCCCATCCTCTTCCTCCTCCTCCAACCTCCTCCTCCCTCTCCGCCCTCGCCCCTGCCCTGCGCCGCCCAGCTCCGCCCGAGCTCCCCGCACCTCCTCCCAGCCCTGCCCCTACCCCCTCCCCCGGCGCCATGCTCCCACCCCTGGGCCGCCCCCTCCCCTCCCCCGCTCCCCCTCCTTTGGGCCTCCCCCTCCTTTCGTCGCGGTCCGCCCCGAGCTCCTCCCTCAAGCTCCTCCTCCGCCCTTGATTTTGTTTTGACCATATATCCTTCTTAACCACACCATTGTTTGAATAAACCATGATTATTTTAATTTTTTGATGGTCAATCTGACGGAAGGGCACAACTAATGACGGAGCAAAAAATGAGAGGCACAAGTGATATTACCAACAAGATAGAAGCATAACTGATATTGTGATATCTCGGAGGGGGCACAAGTGATAAAAACCCAAGGAAAAAACGGTCCCATTGCAGTTCTGATATATATGTGCGCATACAGAGAGACAGTGAAGCGCTCGCCACTTTCAACTCTCTAAAGTCTCGCGCTTTTGGGATTTTGAGCTTCTTAGCTTCTCCTCTGACACCACAGGACTCTCTCTCTCTCTCTCTCTCTCTCTCGGATTCCACCTCCTCTCCCCTGTTTCCCGCCATTGACCCTCCCCTACACCCACCACCTCCGATGTGAACCATCTCTAAATCTTTGGTCGCCATGGGCAGGGCCGCCAGGTGGTTGAAGTCTCTCTTCTCCAGCACCACCAGCCGGAAGAAGGACCCGGCCCAAAACCCACCTCCCGAGAAGAAGAAAGGCTGGAGCTTCTCCGGTAGAAAGGGGTCCTCCTACAGAGAAAAACCCGGTTCTTGCCAACCAAATCATGTTGTTGGGGACGAGGAAGAAAGCAAAAGGGCCATAGCCGTTGCCGCCGCCACAGCGGCCGTTGCCGAAGCCGCAATTGCCGCGGCGGAAGCCGCCGCTGTAGTGGTGAGGCTGACGAGCAGAGGGCGGTCGTGCGGCGGCCCGCTCGCGCGCAGGACCGAGATTTGGGCTGCTGTCAAGATCCAGTCGGCTTTCAGGGGTTATCTCGTAAGCGCCTCTGTTTCTATTTTTTCCTTATAAAAATCGCAACTTTGTTGGTAACCCAGCTTGGAATTATGGCGTCTTTGGTTGTTTCTTGACAGGGATGTTCAGAAAAAAATTTTCCTTTTCGATTTGGGATTGGTTTTAGGATGTGGGTTAGTTGTTTAAGGGTTCCTTTCAGGAAAAAAAAGGAGAGCAGGGAGGGGGCCCTCGTTGATGTTGAATTGCTGATCTGTGTCTGTGCTTTGGTGGAGGCAGTGTTCCTGTTTTTGTTTATGTCATCGGGATTGGGAATATATTCTCAATCTCCCCCGTTGATCGTCACCTCATGTGTCATTGGCAGTGATTAAAATTCAAGATATGAGTAATTACGGGCTTTGTCTAATTAAGAATCTTGGTCATAGATATACTTTTCTAGCACGAGGAAAAGGTGGCAGTGAGTTGTTGATGAGATTATATCAGGACTTCTTGTGTTTAACATTCGCAGTATCCAGCTCATAATTGTCCGGACTTAGATTAGAAATATTAGTGATAGTACAACCATTTTTTGTGAACTTCACCATCACAATTAAGGGTTAAGTGGGATATGGCCTACTTCCTCAAGTGCACTAAAATCCCTGTTGGTAAGGAACCAAAGATTCTAACTCCTTTCTTTTATTTTTATGACCTTTGTGTTATACCTACTATGCTAGCTTTCTCTCTCTTCAGCCTTCATACGTGTAGGTTGGTTGTATATAAATGGGTCCATATAAATCTTCTATATTTTTATTTGGTTTTTAAATTCCTTTTCATGTGTACTTGACGCAATTCATACATCAAATTCCTAGCATGCAATTCTGTCCACAGAGTTTTAAGCATATGGTAGGGTGTCCTGCTGCTACATTTGGTGGAAGCTGCCAGGAGTAGCAGACAGTTCCCTAGATTGCCTATTTGGTATAATAGGCCCATCCTTATCACTGCATTATTGTGGAAATGCCTCAGTGGTGTTCTATTAAGGAAAAGGATCTCATTTAATTTGTTATGGCTGCATTCACTGTGCCTTCTGGAGAAACAGGAATTTGGTGGAACATTACATCAATCTGAGCCTAATGAATTATAGTACAATAGCAGAGGCCCTCGAATCATTTGGTATTGGATAGGCTTATTCGGATGCTTTCTGACATAGTGGAGCCATTCATATGATAGAGGGATGTGGTATGAGTGGGTTGTAATGTGTCTCTTTCTGGCCATCATTTGCTTTCCTTCTCAATTAATTCTTTACTGAAATGGTACTGGTTTTTTGTGTGGTTCTCACTTTGTGTAATGTGGACTCTACCTGTTTTTTTGTGGTTGTCTCAGGCAAGAAGAGCCCTGAAGGCCCTCAGGGGGATCGTGAAGATCCAGGCCCTCGTGAGAGGCCACATTGTGAGGAAGCAAGCTGCCGAGACCCTTCGATGTATGCAGGCCCTTGTGAGAGCACAGGCGAGAATTCGTGCTGGCAGGATGCCAGCAGAAGCTCAAGGGGTTAAAAAAACATCGTCCAGGCGACATCCCCATGTCAGTGTCTTCTCTTTTATTAGTCATTTCCATTTGGTTGATTGCTGAGGAACTCACCCATTTTTCCAAGACTAGATGTCGAAATTCTAAGTCGCTTCGATGTCTTTGTCGCAGGAACCTTATAAACAGGAGAAAGAACCTTGCATACGCATAGACGATGCAAAAGCTGAAAGATCGAAATCACTTAAGGTATGGTTAGAACACGTTGAAGCAAATTGTATGCAATGTCGATGTTCGTTCAAGTTTCGTTCAAGTTGCAAGTTAGTTCTCATTATCTCGATCTTTTGATGTGCGTCTGCAGAGGAACTTCTCGAGAGCGAAAAAGCATGGCAGCGTTGATGAGAAAGTATTGCTGCCTCCTGGATCAAACTGGTTGGATCAATGGATGAACAAATGCTATTGCAATGGTCATGCTGATGGGAAGAATGAGAAAATCCTTGAGGTGGATGGTGCCAAGCCCCACAGCAATCCCAAAATCAATTCCAAATCGCGGAACAGACACCGTTCCATGTGCTCGACTACAACTACTAACCAGAATGACTTCATTCTTGTGGAAATGCCTGCCTCCCCATCGAAGGATTCCACAACTGTCCAGCATTCAATGAGGAGTTCATCCTCTGCTGAAGTGCAACAACACTCTTCCAGCCCTCTAGGATTCCCTTACGAAGCCGATTCCTTCTACTCGGCCTGCTCTAGGCTCGGAGTTCCCAGGAGCGGAGCGTTCACACCGTCGAAAAGCGAGTGTTCACAGAGCTTCCTAAGCGGTGTCTCCGACTGCCCCAGTTACATGTCGTACACGGAGTCCTCAAGGTCCAAAGTCAGGTCCCACAGTGCCCCAAGACAGAGGCTGGAACACGAGAAGTTCGGTTCCCTTAAGAAAAGTACACTTCAAGGATGTGGCGGTCACCCGTTCTCGTCTTCGCAAAGGTCGTTCTCCCTCCAGCTCAAATTTGCAGGGAAGGCATACCCAGGCTCCGGAAGGTTGGATAGGCTGGGGTTGCCGATCAAAATATAATGAAACATAGATTTAAGTCAACCTTAGGAAATTAATCAAGATGTCTGAAAGTGTGCTTATGTTTAGTTTCTGTTTAAAGTTCTAAGTCAGTTGCAAGTGTAAGAGCATAGTATAGCTTGGAGGAGGGAGTAATCTCTATACCTTCTTGAGATTAAGGAATACCTGTGTCTCTGTCATGGTTTGTTCTAATATACATCTTATGTTCGTTACTTGGATCATCTTAGCTCTGATCCATTAAACTCCTTTTAACTTGGCAAATATGATTCCTAATCGAGATTTAACTGTTAAGTTGCATTAACTTGTGGATGTTACTTCCACTACTTTCTTCGTCGTTGACATGTATTCTTGTTGGATAACAAATCGGATATCAGTCGGATTATATCATCATTTTTCTTATAAAATTTGGAATAATTTTATAATTGTGTTTAGCTTGAGGTAATGATGTTTTATAAGTAAGCATCTCCTTAAGTGAAGTTTGGTTTCAAAGTTTGCTTCTATCAAGACGAGTACGCCATACTAATGTACCTTGGCTGTGCAACATTTGCGAAGGAAGAGTTTGATAAAATGTATAGCAAGGATATACAAGTAAGTGACAGCTTGATTATTGTTTACTATTGTCATCAAGGACTAAGCATGGGTCCATAATCTATTAGCACAAGATAAAAGGGGTCATCTGTGCTTAAAATAAATGATCAATTTGGCCACTTCATGGAGGCAAACTTTGATTTTCTTTCTTTCTTTTTGTCTCATTTAGAAACCTTTTCAGCATAAATATGGAAGATATTAGAGAACTTGTATGGTCTTTTTTGGGAGATTTAAGGAAGTCTTCCATAAAAAATCTACATGAAATCTTCTCGGAAAGTACATCAAGGAATGGTTGAAACTCATAAGAACCAGCTTTGATATGTGCATATAACTACTTATTCCGTATTTTCTGCGAGAATTCGAGTTTCAATTCAGTGATGAATAGACTTATCATTAAGGCGGAATGAAATTTATCGTTTTCTTTCCTCATTCCCATGGTTATGCCCATTTTCCTATGGCATTGGAAATCCCCTGCTCAAAATTTACATCAACTAAATTTTTCCGGAGCACATCAACCACCAATTGATAAGTGGATTAAAGGGGGTTAAGTTTATTTCATGTCTAAGTTATGATATAATCAGTGAATAAATATTGATGCAACACTCACATGAAGTAATGGCAGTCTGACATTTTTGGATCATAGATACATACGAGTTAAAATAATCATGCCTGCAAATAATGGTTTTTACATTTATTACAGTAATTTATACTGCAAGTTACAATCATGTTCAATGCCTTTGACCAAATAATGTCTGGAATTTTTTCTTGACTGTGATTCCATTACCAGCTCAAACAGAAAAAAAAGGCATAATAGCAACTGCCTTGTTTTTCTAATCCTACATCCAGAAACATAAAAGAAAAGTTGAATACAATCTCTGTGGCAATATCAATCAAACTGCCCCTCCAAGTCAAAATAAAAGATAACAGGACTAATGGCAGTCCACCAAACCTCGCCATAGTAATGGTGAGAGCATTGAGTAGGGGAAGGTGGCAGGAAGGAAGTAGACGAACCACCATGGTGTAAACATCACAAAAATGTACACACAGCTCCAACTTGACCTCCACATGGCTTATTGAACAGGACCATGTAAACGCAATCATGGAGCAGTGGCCTCGTTGGACAGGAATTCCAAGTTGCACATATGAAATGTGATGTATAGATATGGGATCTCCATTCAAACAAAGTTGACAACACCATGGTAGCCGACCACAGTGTTGCCCCTGATCTCACCTTTTGGATGTGAATGACCTTTGTTTACTGCTGATGACAGAGGGTTGAACTGAAGTGAGATGAGCACAGTGTGGGTGTTTGACAACCTCAAGTATATTTGGCAGGGGAGATTATTCACAATTCTTGGTCAAAAAGTTGAGCATCCTTTTATGGATATTTTTTCCCACTGTCTATTTATGGGTGGAGTTTTAATTCTAATAGATCTGTGACAAGAAAAGTCTTTGAGATGTTGTAATTGAGCTTGGAAGTAAGTTGGATTCCATGGGAACAGAATCAGACCACAGAATGGCCAAATTATCCTTTTTGTCTCCCTTCTGAGAACCATTGCCTTTTAGTTTAATCAGTTCTTTCATCTTTGTGAAGGTGATTGAGTAATTAAATCGAGTAATCCGTAATGGTGCGTTTGGTTAGCGGGTTAAGGCGGGTTAAACTAGAAGAAAGTAACCCGTTTTGGGTTTGGTGTTTGGATAGAGGGTTAAACTAGAGGGTGGGTTAGAAGTGGGTTTGTTGTGATATGACTGTATTGAAATTTGAAAAAGTGAGTAGTTATTGTGATGTGATAGTATTGAAGTTTGGAAAAGTGAGTAGAAGTGGAGTAGTTTATATTTTTTATATGAATATGATGGTATAATATATTATTTTTTGATAGGATTGATGTAATGTAAAATTGATTTATTTATTTTTTTCAAAGAGAAATGTGGGACCCACATGAGAGAGCTAGGGAGTGGGTTAAGGGGGGAAACTCCCCCAATGGAACTGTGACGTGCAAATATTGATGTGGAAAATCTCTTTTCTCGAGAACAGGATCTTAGAGAGTGATTCCATACTAGGAAGGAGAAAAAGAACAAATCAGCCCAAAAAATTCCATAAGAAAGTCCGTTTCCTTGAAAATATCCTTGAAAATTGAGCTCAGATGGCGTGATTCATTTTTGGTATGCATTGTATTGTAATTGTACCCACTTAAATGGCCCGGTGGTAGTGCAATGTGCCTACCACCAAAAAGACCAGGGTTCAAATCGCCTCTTGTGAGGGTAGCATTAGGTAGTCGAATATGTAGTATAAAAAATATAGTCGAATCATTCAACATGGACTTGAGCAAGAATCCATGTAGCCGACGCTACTTATAGTGGAAGAAAGCTTCATCTCATTTGGATTGCTATTGGTGTTGTACGCGATTTAGACAATGGTATCAGAGCCAAATTCCCTCTGATAGTGGAAAGGGCTACCCGAGAGGTGGAGCACCCCTACAAACAGGTTGGAGGAAAAGGCTACCCGGAGCGTGCACCCGCCACTATCATTGGGGATAAGTGTATGGGCCATGTCGCAACAAGGATGTTGCGAATATAAGTGGGGGAGTTGTAAACACCCCAACCCCAAACATAGTGCCATACCTAAAACTCACGAAGTGTGGGTGTGGTATATAAGTAGTGGGGATTACTACTTGACAACTTGGGCTTAAGCATTTTGGATGATTGCTAATGGGTTCCATTTGGGCTCGAACCCAACAAGTTGTCCAGGCCGCAGTTTTCCTCAATAACCGGACCCGGAGGACCTA